>QAOA01005271.1:2322631-2459716 GCA_003255065.1 Cercis canadensis
TCAAAATTTTAATATTATTTAAATTAAATTCTTATAAGAAATATTAAATGTCCTCACTCTTGAGAATATTATTAATTTTTTTAATTAAAGAGATATTTTTGCATAGCAATAAATGTTAATATATATATATATATATATATATAACTTAAAATAGTAATGTATTATATAGTTGAGAAAATTATTTTTAGGTTTTAAAAATTAAAAGAAAAATATGTTAAAAATAAAATTGTTAAATAAGTATTTGTGATTTTTCACATTATAAAAAATAATTAAAATATTTTTAATATTTATATAATTATTATATTCAAATATAAATCGTATTATAAATTCTTCTAACTTTGCTATCACATTCCCCTCAAAACAAAAAGAAAAAAACTTTCCTATCACATTGTTCAGTTGGTTCATTGTTTTGCTTTTACACCAAAAAATAAAATCCTATAAAACATTATCCTCATTATTTTATGGTGGTTATATAACATAGGACACAGTCACACAGGTATACAATAAAACACTATTCTCATTATTTTATGGGGGGTGTTATAACATAGGACACAGGTATACAATAAGCATTTCTCTTCTGAACCTTCCATCCCTGTGTCTGATGACCGACTTCATCGAGATATCATCTTCAATAAAAACCAATCACAACAGATTATCCTCTCTCTCTCAAAACAGAGTCCACTCTCTTAAGTCTTCAATCTTCATTTCTCATTTCTATTCAAATTCAACCTCCGATTCCCATTTCCATTTCTGCTTCCTCATCCCTTGAAGTACCTAGTTGTTGCTCTTCTTCTGCTGCTCTCTCTTATGGAGGGTACCCTTTTCCCTAACAGGCCAGTGTATTCTGTCCCTGCAAACAGACCAACGCAACCAACCTCCACTGTGAAATTCAATTCAACGGTACTGCCACCGCCTCCTCCTCCTCCTCCTCAGTCTCCAGCTCCTCCTTCATTTCATTTGGATTCGCTCCTCCAACACCTTCAGCGCCTCTCTGCAACTCCTATCACCAGTAACAAGCCGAGACTTGATAGCCCACTTGAGGAAAAAAATTCCCATTTCCCTTCTCTCCAAATTCCCCTTGATTCAACCGAACTACAGCACCAACAAGCCCATAGAAAGAGACCCACTTCAGTTTCAATCCCGCGAATTGATGGCAACGAAACAGAGGTTCAAACTGAGGATGGTAATCTTGAGTTTTTATCCACCAGGGGTAAGTTGATGCTCAATTCAATTGTGGAAACGCCTTTGCATAGTTTAAATGACTTCTTCAACTCCGCCAAGTTTGAGTTGCTTGAAATTGATTTTCCCAGCCTCTTGAAAGCGCTAGACTTTTCAGGTAATTGGGAAAGAGCCCTTTTGTTGTTTGAATGGATTGCATTGCATTTAAAGTCTAAAAATTTGAGGCTAGACAATCAGGTTGTTGAAATTATGGTTAGAATCTTGGGGAGACAATCACAGCATTCAATTGCATCCAAGCTGTTCGATATAATTCCTCTTGAAGAGTATTCACTTGATGTCCGGGCCTACACGACTATTCTTCACGCATATGCTCGCACGGGTAAGCATAAACGAGCTATTGCTATCTTTGAGAAAATGAAGGAGACTGGTGTTTCGCCAACTTTGGTCACTTACAATGTTATGCTTGATGTTTATGGCAAAATGGGTCGTTCCTGGAATACAATCTTAGACCTCTTGGATGAGATGAGAAGTAAAGGACTTGAAATTGATGAGTTCACCTGTAGCACAGTGATATCTGCTTGTGGGAGAGAGGGTATGCTAGATGAAGCTAGAAAATTTTTTGCTGAGTTAAAATTGAATGGCTATAACCCAGGAACTGTGACCTATAACTCTTTGTTGCAGGTATTTGGTAAGGCAGGGATTTACACAGAGGCCTTGAGCATCTTAAAAGAAATGGAGGATAATAATTGCCCACCTGATTCTGTTACTTACAATGAACTTGTGGCAGCATATGTAAGAGCTGGATTTTATGATGAAGGGGCTGCTGTCATAGATACAATGACCCAGAAAGGAGTAATGCCAAATGCTGTTACTTATACCACTGTAATAAATGCCTATGGTAAGGCAGGAAAGGAGAATAAGGCCCTAAAGTTGTTTAACCAGATGAAGGAGTTGGGTTGTGTTCCAAACGTATGTACATACAATTCTATTCTTGGGATGCTGGGCAAGAAGTCAAGATCAGAGGATATGATAAAGATTCTCTGTGATATGAAATTGAATGGATGTGCTCCAAATCGAATTACATGGAACACCATGCTTGCTGTATGTGGTGAGAAGGGTAAGCACAAGTATGTGAACCAGGTTTTAAGGGAAATGAGGAACTGTGGGTTTGAGCCCGACAGAGATACGTTCAATACATTAATTAGTGCATATGGTCGGTGTGAGTCTGAAATCGATGCTGCAAAAATGTATGGGGAAATGGTTAAAGCAGGCTTTACTCCATGTGTAACAACTTATAATGCTCTTCTAAATGCTCTAGCTCGGCGAGGTGATTGGAAAGCAGCAGAATCTGTCATTCTAGACATGGGGAAAAAGGGCTTCAAGCCTAACGAAACTTCATACTCACTGATGCTCCATTGTTATTCTAAAGGTGGGAATGTCAAGGGAATAGGGAAGATTGAAAAAGAAATTTATGATGGTCATGTCTTTCCGAGTTGGATGCTTTTGAGAACCCTTGTTATTGCAAACTTCAAGTGCCGAGAACTTAAAGGAATGGAGAGGGCGTTTCAGCAATTGCAAAAGAATGGATACAAACCTGATTTGGTTCTAATTAACTCCTTGCTTTCTATGTTTGTCAGAAATAAGATGTATAACAGGGCCCATGAAATGCTGCATTTTATCCATACAAGTGGGCTACAGCCAGATCTCATCACCTACAATAGCTTAATGGACATGTATGCCCGAGGTGGTGAGTGTTGGAAAGCAGAAGAAATGCTCAAGGGAATTCAAAACTCTGGTCAGAAGCCTGATCTTGTGTCTTATAACACTGTGATCAAGGGATTTTGCAGGCAAGGGCTCATGCAGGAGGCTATTAGAATTCTCTCGGAGATGACCACTAATGGTATTCGACCATGTATTTTTACATACAATACTTTCTTGGCAGGCTATGTGAAGCTGGGATTGTTTACAGAGGTAGATGAAGTTATTAGATATATGATTGAGCACAATTGCAGGCCCAATGAGCTAAGTTACAAGATTATAGTTGATGGTTATCGTAAAGCAAGGAAATATGACGAAGCCATGGACTTTGTCTCCAAGATTAAGGACATTGATGGTTCTATTGATGATCAAACTGTGAAAAGGCTAGCTTCCCACATTAGGGAGAGTTTGGAGTCATGATTTTGTGAACTACCCTTTTTGGTTTCTGTTTCTTTGTACCTTGGCTAATAAAAGTGCATCAATTGTTAACAATTTTTGGCACAAATCATTGGCCTAAATGTAATCTTTTTGACGACTTCATTCATCCTATACACTAAATATCAGCTTTATTTTGGAAATATATCTTCAATTTTGGGTGTAGTATCAGCTTCAGTCCATTAGAAGCAGGTTTTGGTTTGCTGCATAACATTAGGCTTGCTATATGAAGGCACCCATCCATGAGAACGAGTTCTCTTTGCTGTGTCATGGGATTTTGGAATAATTAACTTAAAACATGGAAGTTGTGTCATGTGAGGAATGTGCAACTGTTCTCTTTTTCTTTTCTTTCTTCTTTCATTCATGAGAAGTAAATAAAATTCAAGTGAAATTCGGGAACAAATGTTAGACTTCTTATTCTTCTTGTTAGACAAATCTTGTCAATTATACTATGTTCAGTCAATTTCAACCATGCTTCTGTTCCATTACCAGAGCTTACTGTTTGAGTCGTGGCCATCAAAATTACATCATTTTTTAATAGGCTAACTGATAAACTGATAGTACACACTTAGTTGGCTGTCCTCATAAAATCAACTCGTATATTAATAAAAATGAGGGCTATACTATCCATCCTCTTAGAGGGGCGTAATATTATCCCACCCTATTTAAGTTGGGTTTTGGGTGGATTTAGTAGGACTTACAATATGATTTTGGTGTCGATGCAAAACTCTCAAAAAAACTATGACTTATTTGCTTTCAAAAATGTTTTCTTATTTTTATTTTCAATTTTTATTTTTAATTTTTAAATTTTAGAAAATATGTTTGGTTTGTAAACTTAAAAATTATTTCTAGAAAATAAAAACAATAACAATATATTTGGCATGAATCTTTTTGTTAGACCAAGATAATCACAACCAATAACCGGACACTTTGACCTAAATATTACACTTCTATAATTTATTTACACATTTATAACAGTTTCAAACTTATTTACTTTAATATTATACTTTTAAAAAAATTAAAAACTAAAAAAAAACTTTTTCGAAAAAATGGGGCTCACCGAACACGCTGTGTGTTAGCCGGCATGTCTGGTCTAACACGTGGCGTGTCCCCATTTGGATTAACCAAAGCGCAAAAGTCAACATTTTAGCTCAAAATAGGGAGGCTATGGACCAAAGTGTAGAGATTATTTACTTTATGTCCAAGCTACTTATACCAGATTAGTTAGTTAAGTTACTGAGTGTAGTTAGTACATTAACTAAGGTTAGTTAGTCTGTTAATAAATAGTTAAATTAGCTTATCTGTTAAGCTAACGTGGCTTTCTTTGTATGGTTCTAGTTACTATATATATAGGAAAGCATGTGTACTTAATCCTTTGGTTAATGGAATATATAGAAAGTTTCCACAGTCGTCTCTGACATTCTTTCCCTTCCTTCTCTTGCTGGTTTAATCTTTCTAGAGACTTTACATGGTATCAGAGCAAATCGATCCAAATTTGCCTAAACCTTCATCTTGTTGAAACTTTGAAGAATTGAGAAGATAACTCTGTATTGACTCTGTCGAGAATGGAATCTGCAACTGCAACTATAGCATCGTATAAGGAATCGACGAGCAACTTCAATGGAGATCCTATGGGCTTGGCAAACTCAGATCATCCAGGAATGCAACTCGTCACAATATCTTTGACAGGTAATAACTATCTGTCTTAGAATCGATCAATCAAGATCGCACTAGGAGCAAAGATGAAGCTCGGATTCATCGATGGCAAATGTGCCATGCCTAAAGAAGATTATGAGGACTATGATCAATGGCTTAGGGTGGACTGCATGATCAGGTCATGGATCTTGAATTCTATTTCTAAGGAAATAGTCGAAGCTTTTCTCTATGCGTCTATTGAAAGAGAGCTTTGGTTGAATTTGGAAGAACGGTTTGGTGAGTGCAATGGACCACAGATTTACCAAATTCAAAGAGAAATAAGCACTATTTCTCAAGGAAATCAGTCAGTGGTGAAGTATTTCAGAAAGCTGAAGAAGTTGTGGGATGAATTGGTTTGTGTACAACCAATCCCGCAATGTACTTGTAAAAATTGTAACTGTGGTGTTACAAAGAAGGTATCTGATCTTGCTAACTCAAGCAAGCTACTGCAATTTTTGATGGGGCTTAGTGATGAATTTGATCATGTACGAAACCAAATCTTGGTGATGGACCCCTTGCCTTTAGGCAACAAGGCTTATTCCATGCTTTTGCGAATTGAGAAGTAGAAGGAAGTTCATCTTAACTTGGTTGGAAAAGCTAAAAACTCAGCAATGTTTGTGAAAGCACCTATGAGAAAGGGGTCTGGTAGTGGAAAAGCAAACCAGGGAAACCACAAGAAGCAAAGTTACAACGAAAAAAAAAAAATGAAAGATGTACTCATTGCAACATAGGAGGCCACACAAAGGATACTTGCTTCAAGTTGCATGGATACCCAGAATGGTACAAGGAACTGAAGGACCAATGAAATCAAGCTTCAGGTGGAAAACATTTGGCCAATTTTGCTGATAATCCTTAGGATGCTAACATGGATCATGCTGCTATGAAGACAATTGATAACAAAACTACTTTGACAAAAATCATTCAACAGGAGCTGTCAAAATTGATTAAAGCACAGAGTGGCTTTGAAGGAAATCACATTAACTTTGCACACCTTGAGGACTTTGCAGGTAACACTTCTCATCCAATTTTTCATTCTGCTTCCGAATCATTGGATAGCATAGACCCTGGTACTTGGATAATGGACACAGGAGCTTTGAATCACATGTGTATTAACATCACTTTACTTGACCAATCAAAATCAGTCAAACATTTAACTTCAGTTTTCTTACCTGATAGTTCTGTCAAACTGGTTCACCTAGTAGGAAATGTGCATCTTAGTCCTACTCTCACATTCACAAGTGCACTTTACGTACTTAGCTTCAAATTTAACCTGCTCTTAGTAAGAAAGCTTGCACAAACAGCCAAAATACAATTCATTTTTCTTCCTGATAAATGCATTTTGCAGGACCCACAGACTGAAGCTATTATAGCAATGGGTAAAGTCATTGGGAATCTATACATTTTAGACAAAACATCCTTTCGTGCTCATGTTGATTCTACTCTTTGTAATAATCGGTTTAATTTTGTCAAATCTCCTTGTAATTATGTTCATGATTCCTTTCATGTTCATTGTACTGGTGCTCATGTTCCTTGTACTGCTGTTACTATTTCAAATAATATTCCTGAAATTTTATGGCACAATAGATTTGGTCATGCCTCTTTAAAGGCTCTTCAACATATTCCTTTTTTACAAAATATTGATTCCACTCAGTTTTCACCTGATGACATCTGTCACAAATCCAAACAACATCGCTTATCATTTCCACTTAGCACAACTCGCTCATATGTTATTTTTTATCTTTTGCACATAGATTTATGGGGCCCTTACAGTAAAGCTTCTATAACAGGCGCTCGTTACATGTTAACAGTAGTTGATGATCATAGCAAAGCCACTTGGGTATTCTTGCTTAAACACAAGCATCAAACATTAAAATTTTTCTTCAATATGGTGAAAACTCAATTTGGAAAACCAATAAAATGCATTAGAACAGATAATGGTTCAGAATTTACCAACACTGCATGCCAATCTTTTTTCTCTGAGTTAGGAATTATCCATCATAAGAGTTGTGTGTATACTCCCCAACATAATGAGATTGTTGAAAGAAAGCACAAACACATCCTCCAAATTGCTAAAGCCCTTATGTTTCAGGCACACTTATCTATCAAGTTTTGGGGTCATTCCCCTCTCATGGCTGCATATATCATTAATAGATTACCTACTGGTATTCTGAATTGGCAAACACCTTATGAGATTTTACACAACAAAAAACTTTACTATAGTCTTCTTAGGTGTTTTGGCTGCTTATGCTATGCCACTAACACACACCCTCACAAAGACAAATTTGAAACACGTGCATATAAATGTGTTTTTGTAGGTTTTGCCACTGGACAAAAAGCATACATGGTTTATGACTTACATACACATCAAATATACACTTGTAGAGATGTTATTTTTCATGAGAGCATTTTTCCTTTTGAAAAACTTTCTCCTGAAGGCAGTTCCCCATTCCATTTCTTGATTTTCCTATCCTTATCTCTACTCCCGAGACACAACCTTTCCCCTCAACAGATTTACCTCTTGTATCTCCTGCTCTTGCATCTGCCAATTTGATTTTTCTTATGATTCTGTTCCACATTTACCTTCTTCAATTCCTTCACCTGAACAACATCCTCTTCCCTTATCTCCTGTTGTTCCTGTCCCTACTTTATGACATAGCACTAGACAAAAATCTAAACCTGCATGGCTTTCTGATTTTGTCTCAAATGCATACATTCCTTCAGATTTACTTATTGCTCTTCCTACTACCCATGCACCTGTTACTTCAGGTTCTTCACCTTATACACCAACCACCTTCCCTTATCACCAATCACCAATTTTCACACACGATTACATGTGTTTTCTTACAAATGTGTCCTCTGTTCCAGAACCTTGCTCTTACTATCATGCAAACAAGAATGATAAATGGATTGAGGCCATGAACAAAGAGTTGCAGGTCCTTGAGTCTAACCATACTTGGGACTTAGTTCTTTTGCCTAAGGGTAAGAAAGTCATTGGATCCAAATGGGTTTATAAGGTGAAGTATCTGCCTGATGGGACCATTGATCGTTACAAGGCTAGATTAGTTGTCAAAGGCTACCACCAGATTGAAGGGGTTCATTATAAGGACAACTTCTCTCCGGTAGCTAAGCTTGTCACAGTGAGAATGCTCTTAGCTATTGCTACTGCTAAACATTGGCCTCTATATTAGCTGGATATTAACAATATTTTTCTCCATGGTTATCTTAATAAAGAAGTCTACATGATTCCACCTCAGGGGTATAACAAAGCTCAGTCAAATGAGGTTTGCTTGTTAAAACATTCTCTCTATGGCTTAAAGCAGGCTTCTCGCCAGTGGAATGCTGAGTAAAGGATTTTCTTCATTCTACCTTTACTATCAAAGACTTAGGCTATGCAAAATACTTTCTCGGTATTGAAATTACTCGTGGCTCTGGTGGAACTTATGTTACACAGAGAAAGTATGTGTTGGACCTCTTACAGGATGCTGGTTTACTTGAAGCCAAACCTATGGCTACTCCATTACCCAAGGGACAACACTTTTCTTCTGCTAGAACTCTTCTATCTGCACCTGATACATATCGGAGGCTTGTTGGTCGCTTACTTTATCTCAACCTCACTAGACCTGACATCACTCATGCGGTCCAACAGCTCAATCAATATCTTCAATCTCCCACTCAAGCCCATTGGAATGGTGTCATTCACGTTCTCAAGTACCTCAAAGGCACTCCTTCCAGAGGCTTGTTCTTTTCTTTCACTTTTAATTTCTCCCTCACTGCCTATTGTGATACAGATTGGGCGGCTTGTAAGGAGACTCGCATGTCTATTACTGGTTATTGTATTTCCCTTGGTACCTCTCTCATTTCTTGGAAAACTAACAAGTAAACTACTGTCAGTCGTTCTTCTGCAGAAGCAGAATATCGAAGTCTTGCAACTACTGTATGTGAGTCGCAATGGCTCAGCTATATTTTGAAGGATTTTCACATCAGCATTCCTCTGCCTATCCCTCTCTGGTGTGACAATCTTGCTGCATTGCATATTACAACCAATATTGTATTTCATGAAAGGACTAAGCACCTTGAGACTAACTATCACCTAGTTCGTGATAAATTTAAGGAAGGTTTTGTTTTTCCTTGATATGTTTCTACCAAGGCACAACTGGCTGATGTCTTTACCAAAAATCTTGGAGGTCCTCAGTTCCACTCTATCCTCTCCAAGTTGGGCTTAGTGGATTTCCATCATCCTCATGCTCCAACTTGAGGGGGGGATGTAGAGATTATTTACTTTCTGTCCAAGTTACTTATACCGTATTAGTTAGTTAAGTTACTGAGTGTAATTAGTACATTAACTAAGGTTAGTTAGTTTATTAATAATTAGTTAGATTAGCTGATCTGTTAAGCTGACGTGGCTTTCTTTGTATGGTTCTGGTTACTGTATATATAAGAAAGTATGTGCACTGAATCCTCTAGTTAATGGAATATACATAAAGTTTCCACAATCGTCTCTGACACTCTTTTCTTCCTTCTCTTGCTGGTTTAATCTTTCTAGAGACTTTACACAAAGGTTGAAAGTTTTCTAAGTTGATCACATCATCATAACTTATAGAGAAAAGTGGTGCTAGTTTCGTGAGGCTGTGGACTTGACCATGCACTAGTGGGCTCAAAAGCATTCAACTCAAAATGGGACACGCCACATGTTGACGGCGTGTCTAGTGGAGACACGCGGGCTAACACACGACGTGTTTGGTGGGACCCACGCCTTTGAAAAAGTTTTTTTTTTAGTTTTTAATTTTTTAAAAGTATAATATTAAAATAAATAAGTTTAAAACTGTTATATATATGTAAATAAATTGTCAAAATGTAATNTTAAGTCAAAGTGCCCCAATAATCGAGGGGGACAGTGAGGAAGAAAATTTGAAAACAAAAAAGAAAAAGGGTGATAAAATGTAGTACTAGCACGTTGTAGCTAGTTGTTGCTATCACCATGGTATTGTATTGTCCAGACAAAGAGGCAAAGGACTAGTCTGAGACAAAACAGGGCAATATGAGAATAATTGTTCAGATTTTATATATATATATGAATCTAAATTTATTTAATCACCAAAATAAATTTACTTTCAAGGTCATTCATGGTTCTCCAGAAAATAGTTCTCTTGTCTTTGAAATTGCAAGATTCAAAACAGGAAGAATCAATTTTGCAAGGCGTAAAATGTCATCTTCTGTGAGCTTGACGACTTCATACTTTCTTTCAACCTAGTTTACGAGATACAAATCTGCAGAATTAGAATTGATCCAATGCAAGAATATGTTGGAGGGTAACACAATGAAATGAAAGATTGTACCTTTGATAAATTGAATTTGACAAGAAGAAAAGACCCAGAAAGAGAATGGCTAATTGTGATAAAGTCAAGAAAATGCTGAAATAATGAAGCATAAAGGGGCGTTCGGTACTGAAATAAGCAGGCAACCTCCACCAAGGGAATTGAAATTCTGTAATACAGTGGGTCTTGACGAGGAGAAAAATAGAGGCTTGAGAAAGAAAGAATAAGGGAAAGAAAGAGAGAGGAAGACAATAATAACATGAGGTCAGTGGCTATGGAATCCACAAGTCAGTGGGTGAGATTTTTGAGCTGCGATGAGGAAGAAACAAGAAAGGCAGGGGAAAGGGAGAAGAAAACGACGGTGGCTGTTTTGTTTTGCGTTCATTATAATTATAAAATTGCCACCTTTTTTATTAGTTTTTATTATAATTACAAAATTGTTATGGTGTTTTTATTTTTTTTGTTTTAAAATTTTGAAAAGGAAACATTAAAAATGTCTTTTTAACATTTTTAGATTTAGGTTTAATTTAAAAAATGCTTTTAATAAAATATTTTTATTAAAATTAATCAAATGTATTTTCAGGCTCGTTTTTTGTTTTCACTAAAAATAAAAATAAGAAACAACTAAAACAAATATGAGTCATTTAGTATGTGTTAGAATTTTTATTTTTTTTATAAAATATAAGAACGATATAATATAAAAAAAATATGTCAAAAAATAAATTTAAAAAGTTATTTTTAGATATATTTTTTTATATCATATATTTTATAAAAAAAAATTATATACTTTAACACATATTTTGTTATTTCATTTTTTGAGATATTCGTAACAATACTAAAATTATTATATAATTTACCCGAACCTACTCAACTAAGATTGAGGTAGAGTAGCATAATACTCACCTTAAATAAATAAATTAGTTACATATCATTTTAATTTTTTATGCGATTCATATTGGATTTTTTTTTTTCTTGTTCAAGGAAATTGAAACGTGGATAGAATATTCGATTTCTTACCGACTCTCCTAGAACACGGGGGAAACATTGTTGTGTACCACTATCGGACGCTAACTCTTATCAATTTGACTTAAAGTCTTGTTTGGATATCCATTTTGCCAATAAGTGTTTTTTCAGTGATGAAACCGTGAAAATGGCAATTTCAGAATCTAATCCACAACCTGTGCTACTGTCTAAATCACAATCAATGTGTTCCCAATGAGATTTTGATTATAATAATTATGTTTCACAATATTAGGCGTAATGAAATGGGAAACCTAGATAAAAAAAGGAGAATTGCTTTTTTACATATTACCATGTTATATGGGATGATATGATAAAATTTGAGCTGTATACAAAAATTTGAGTAAATTCAGTGAAATTGAATTTATATCATCTATGTTAGTGTTGTACAGTGTTACATTAGATAATGTATAAATAACAAATACTTTAAATAAAAGTTATGGGTTTTGCAGGTCTTTATTTGTGTACCATTTTAGGTGTCCACTTCCGCATAAATGTTGATAATTTTTTTTCTTTTACTTTGCCTATAATTTTAGACTTAAACATAGAATTTACAAATCTTTAGGACAACTTCAATATTATTTGGCCATTGACCGTTTAGTCATAAATGAACTAATATCTTTGTTGGTAGTGCTGACCACCAATGAATTTGATGCATTTGAAGTGACTTGATATTCTCAAATTTTTGTTTTATCCCTAATTTTGTATTTAATGCTGTAAAATAATAACATAATAAATGGGATATTTTTCCTGAATAAATAAATTATTTCTTCCTAATATATTTGAGATTTGTTAAAAGCAACTTAGCTAGAAAGAGATTTTTTTTTTTTGTAACCCAAGAATCAGGGCCCAACTTCAACCTTTGGATGAAGTCATACTTACCAAATATGGGGCGAGTCATCCTTACTCCAAGGGTCTCGTTGTCGAAGTATCCACAGTTGTAGTTTTGTGTGATGAAGCGTTTTAAGATCTTTATTTTGTCAATAAGAGATCTCAAATACGAAACTATCTTCTTGTGAATAAAATCTTTGTGACCAATTGATCTATAACCCAGTTGACAACTAGAAAGAGATTTTGAACTACGTGTTCTTCTTCCCTTGCATGCACATGATATACAAGCATAAGCTGAGACATGAATGCAGCATCGAAAGCAACATATTGTGAAAAAATATCATAGCACGTGATTCCTGTTTTCCTTCCTAATTATATTATACACGACATAATGCAAATTTATAACAAATCAAAGGTTTAAGCAAAACCAAAACCAATTTTCAAATAAAAACTATAATGTGGTGTTCTTTTTCATATATAGTAATAAAAATAAAACTTCAAAATTCAAACTAAACTTATGTATGATTTATAACTTGAGTGATAAGTCTGGCGAGTAGTGACTAGTGCAGTGCGTGTTCATTGAAATGTCTATTAAAAGGTGAGCATACCATGTACTGCTACACCTACTATTCCAATTCAGTTTCACTTACGGTTCTTTTTTTCCTTTTTTGACCATGAGTTGCATATGGGTTTGGCCACGATAATGAATGGTAATAAAAATGTAGGGCTAGCGGCTACGTGGAATAATTGATTGCTTGTGACCTACGAGATTATATTGACTGGTAGGGAAAAAAGACGGCAATAAAATGAATAGCAAGAGTTGTCCTTTTAGTGTAGAAGGTTAAAATATGCCTTACATTAGTTCCTAGGAGAAAACAAAGTTGTGGAGTTTGGCTTAATAAACAGATAAGTGTTTGACACCAATGAAGCTAAAAGAAATTATGAAAAGTGTTTTTAGCCGTAAAAAATGTCCATGAAAAGTGACCTAGCATATGATCTATACCAACATTTGCATTAAGGAGTTTGCCATTGATTTTGGAGATTCATAAAAATGGTACTAGCTATAATGGATTGCTTATAACTCAACCACGTTGTGTGGGCTACATGGGAAAAAACAAAGTAATCACAAAGCAAGAAAACAGAAAGTACACTTGTCTTTTTTTGTAAAACTATGCTTTCTTGCTCTTAACTACTATCAAACGTATAACTTTCTACCTCACTTGAAATTATATTGGTATTTATACTATCTTCATCAAATTCTCCATATGCGACCCTACACCATAGAAAACGTACGTGGTAGGATGAACATTTCATGGTGGCTTTTCCTTTTTTACTTAAATACTTGGTTGTACAAAAGTGCCTTGTCGTTATATTCAATGATGATAGCAAACGAAAAAATATTACTAATATATATATATATGTGCAATTTGTAAAATTTAAGGGCGGTGTTGTTCTCTTGTTAAAACATAATTAATGAATTTTTCTCAAAAGATAACATATATAATTAATCTTTAATTAGATTAATTTTTATCATATATTTTTTTGGGTACAAATTTTTACCATATATTTGATTATATAGGTTCTCTAATACAAACTAGCTAGTTTGTTCTTCCCTTGGTTGTCTTACAAATTATTTGTAAGCATTTTTCGCTTTTTCCCCGTTATTATCATTAGTATTATTATTGTAATTAGGATTTTAATACACACTATATATTAAAGGCTATAACTATGATTGATAGATATATATAGAAGTAATTATTTCTCTTTATTTTTAAATGAAATATAAATCAAAATGTTAATTTTAGAAAAATAAAAAACTAAACACCAATAAGGAATATTCCTTTTTCATAATAATAATATGGATTATTATTATTCTTAGGAATTATCTCAACCCGCATACAATGAAAGGTTATCAACTATGCATAGCCATTTCTAAGCTAAAAGACAAACAAGAGAAAAAAGACTTTGCCTACCAAGCACTATTCACACGGAAATTCACATGGGGCAGCGCGCGCTCACACCCTCGCATGTACGCAGTACGCCTATTTTTATACCCAACAAAAAAAAGGGTATGAAAAGGCCATATTAATTAATGGATATCATGTAAAATACAGTAATTATATTATTTTACTAATTCCATTCATATTCACCTTGAGAAATAGATAATATGGTCATAGAGTAGGAAAATTTATTTACAAGTTTAAAAATTAATAGTAATACATATTTATTTTCTGGTTGTCTCAATAGTTTTTTATGTATATTTTTTACTAAGTGCTTATAATAGTACCTTGCTTTAGAGTGTCACTACAAAAACACCCCATTATTAAAAGGGATTATCACATTATGTATGTGGTTATTGTATAAAATAACAAAACTTAATGTAATCATTTTGTTAATTATATAGTTATTATATCCCAATTATATTTAATTATTTTATTTGTATATGTGATCATTATTTTATTTTATTTTGACAAGTGCAAATATAGACAATTGTTAAAAATAAACATAGTAAATCCACTTAATTATGTCAAGGATGCATTGCACTTTTATCACAAAAAGAAATCAACTATTACTAATAAATTTTTAACGCTTGTAAATATTTTATTTTATTGTTTTAGTTATATATGAGCATAATATATTGAGAAAATGATTAAAAAATTTATGACAAAAATATAATTCACGACATCAAATTTTCATTATGTAATTATTTGTAACACTTGTAAATATTTTGTTTTATTATTTTAGTTACATAAGAGCATAATATATTAAAAAATAAGAAAATTCATGAGAATACAATCTATGACTTAAAATCCTTTAAGTGAAAATAGACTGCAGTAATTAAAAAATCTTCTTCGCTTAAATGAATATGTTATTTTTGAGAAACATATCTATTTTTTCGATCCATATCCAAAATCCAACAAACGTAACCGAAACTCATCCCCAGATTTTTCCAACAAACCAAAGGCCCCACATGTAAATAACACCGTCTTTCTTTCTCTCTCAAAATACTCCTTAGCTTAAATTGCCAAACATTGCTCACCACTCGTTTTATGCCTCTGAAGAGTCTGAACCCTTTCTGCTCTCATTTCCCGCACTCTCTTTCGTCTAAAACCTCTCTGTTTAGCTTCTGATCAGTTGCTGGATTCTCTCTGCGTATTGGGTTCTTCGTTTTCATTCATGGGTTGAACAGAAATTTCCATTTTCTGGCAAGCCAAATGGAGTGGGACAGCGATTCGGATCTGAGCGGGGACGAAGACGAAACCTTTATGCTCAACGATGGTGGCCCTCTTCCCTTTCCCGTTGAGAATTTGCTCCAAACGGCTCCATGTGGGTTCGTCGTCACTGATGCACTCGAGCCGGACCATCCAATTATATATGTCAACACTGTCTTCGAGATGCTCACTGGGTATCGGGCAGAGGAAGTGCTTGGTCGCAATTGGTCAGTTTTTCAGCTCATGTTTATTTATTCATTCGCCTTTTCTTTTGCTTTGGTTTTTGTTCTTGTTTAATGAATAAGGGAGCTACATTTTCTGTGGACTAGAATGGGATTTGTTATACTTTCTATTTTCGGATATCTAGTTATTTCTTGTTGGACGTATAAATATGAAATTTTGCACTCAATTTGGTACTTCGTGTAGGTTCGATCAGATATTAGGTTAGGTTTAGATCTTGTTTAGGCTGGTCATTTCCAACAATATGATGCTGGCTTAAAACCCTAGCCCTTTTCTAGTGTCAGAAAACGTTGAGAATTAATTTCCTATGCTTTTCCTGGATTATTAATTGAAGACCTTGCTTATGCATATGCAGTGTTCTATAATGGTGAATATGCTAGGAACAAATACTGCCTCAAATGTGCTGTACAGGTTTTGAACGTCATTTCTAGAGGTTTTATGACATGGCAAGTTTCTGAAACGGAAGGGTTTAGAGAAACGTAAGTTTGGTTTAGTTAGGGTTGATGTAAAAAAAAACACAGGCAGGCATGTTAGCTCCATATGTTTCTGTTATGGTGAGGCTATAGTCAATTACAAATATAAGTGAGACCAAAAAGGTAGAAAAAATGCTGTTAGGTATTTTGATTTTGCAGGGGAGTTGATGTTTTTGGTTATGACTATCAAGTCTCACACTGAAAAGGGATAAATAGCCTGAACATGAAAAATTGTTATGTGTGTGCTTGAGGATTAGGGAACATGATAAGGTACCGTATAGTAGTTCTTTAAATTGTATATCTTTAGACACTTTTTGACTTCATACTGAAATTTTGAACTCTAGTAATAAAGAATGTTGAAATTCTGAAGGCCGTATGCTGCTTTGTGTATTAAAGGTGCCTGGATGGCTTAGGCTATCTATATGTGTTCATTGGACTTCAGAGTGGCAGTTATGGTCAAGAAAGGTTGAGAATTAACGTCGTATCCTTTTTTTAGGATAGTAATTAAACAGTTTCTTAGTTCATATGGAGGATTCTCTTACAAAATTGATCTTTTTTTTTTTTTTTTTTTGGGGAAGAGGAGGGGGGGGGGGGGGTTGGGTTTGTACAGATTAAAAAAAGAGTGGAAGAAGTCCGCAAAAGTTAGATTCAAGAAGAACTTAATATACTAGAATTTCGCCTCCATAATCATAATAATTAGATACCTAATCATTCCTTGGGCTTAGTTCTTTAGAAAGTCCGGTCAAATGGATATTATGCCATTGCCAACTTCAATTTTGATGTCTTACAGTCTTGAACTGTGTCTGTCGACACTTGGTTTGGATTCTGTTGGTTGAAATGAAATGCTTAATTACATGAGTCAAAAACTTTACTGGAACTTCTATCTCTTATGAAATTCTATCTTATGATTTGTGATGTCTTCTGTTGTCTTTTTTGTGATTGATTAAATGCTTCCCATTGGACAATTTTGGAAACTGATAGCTGATATGTTGGTTTCTTTCTGGATTGCTCACTTCATTTTTTGAAACGTTCTCATTAAAGACTTGTTGGATGCTGTGGCTCTTTTGGAGCCCTGGTTGGTCTTATTGTGCTTCAAGCATGATTTGCAGACAACCATGCTCTATTAGGGAAAAATATGTCAAAAAGAATGAAGGTTATTTGAGTTGTCTACACTGTCTCTTTTTAGGAAGCATAATATGAAATATGTTAGAAGTTCCCTTCTAGGAGTACTTGTAATTGGAGGAAGAAAATAATTGTAGTTTGATGCAGTATTGATACTGGCAGAAGCAGTGAAGCATGAATTATTAAGATCAGAGAAGGGTTAAAAATTGATGAAATAAAGAGAATAATATGCTAGCAATAATCACCTAAAAGCTACTTGATGTTCAATGGCAAAAGTTTTGGAAGTTTACTCTTATGCTTGAAGATCACTATGGTTGTCTAGTTAAATTGATTGTGCTGCTGCAGATATTTTAGTCATGAAATTGGGTTTTACATACTGCTCCTCACATCAAGAATTGGTTGAGAAATATTTGTGGCACTCTAGATGTTGGTCCTTACTACAATTGAAATGGTAGATATAGGTGATGCTGCAATGTTTAAAATTGTAGATATCAATCGTTTTGGTTATCCATATCATGAACAGTAGGAAGATATTCATCTCTGGTAAAGAGATTAAGGAAGCCTGCCCTGTCTTAAAAGGTCTGCTAAGGTAATTTCCAACATCAGAATTGAATACCTGATGTGGAATCAGTACTTGGTATGTTAGTCCAGTTGTTTGTTGTATCCTATCGAGACATCTTGACAGGTAAACCTTTCTCAGTGCTCCTGGTTCTATCCCAACTAATAACATCCAGTGCAAAACTGCATATAGCATTAATGCTTAATACAAATGGGACAACCACATGCCTATGGTACTTCTAAATCCATTAAACAATAGATTGTTATTCATAGTGTTGCTTCCAATATTTTTAAATCATAATAATAAAAAGAATAAAATGTTATGCTTTTGCTGTTTAAGTTCAAATATCTATCAAAGAATCTATTTTTATATGATAGATACCATGCCTATCTTTCATGGCTCTATATTTAGCAATTTCCTTTTTTTGAATAGACATGGGTAAGTTTATATCTATTTATATTTTCAGAGATGTTCCACTGTTATTTTGCTAAAATTTCTACAGATATTTGGATGCTATCCATGAATATATCTTTAATGGAATTAAGTTCTTTTTCACTTTGTTTAATTTTTGATATTTCACGTCTTCACTTGTGCAGTAGATATGTTGTTAAGATTAATGTTTAAATATCTTGATGGGGCTTGAGATACTATTAATAATGGTAATGTATTATATACATTAAATATGTTGGAATGTTAATTGCTTCTCTTCCTGCCTGTCTATTACGCTGTTATCTGTTTGAACAGTTTGTATAGTTTTTAAAGGATTGTATAAACAATGTGAAATTCTTATAAAGATGAAAGGCTTCTTATGGATGTTAAAGATAATAACGAGCTTGCTTCTATGGATGTTTAAGTGATGTGATGTTTGTGTGAATGAGATGGATCATCATTGTAGTACTATTAGGGAGGATTTTTCCTGTCTCTCTTTTGTTTAGGGTGCTTGAATGATGCCATTGCCTTCCATTTGTCCAATAATGATTACTTGGAAATCAAGTTTCAAGAGATGCTGAAAGTGTGGTTCAAAGAGCTTCTTTGTTAAGTGTCTCAGTTGTAGGCACCTTTGTGGCTGTTTGATGGTACCAATTGTAGGGTTTAATGATGAAAAAAGCATAGAAAACTCGGTGCTTCGATGTTTGGTTTGAAATGTTGAATTTTATTTAGGTAAGGATGGTTAAGACATAAAACACGGGATAAGCAAGACCAATTTGGGGCTGTTTTGGTGTGAATAGTTCTTTGAATGTAGATTTAGGGTTTGATGAGGTTTAAGATAGATTTTTGGAATGGTGACTTTAGGTTTTGAAAAGGATGATCAAGAATTTATTTGTAAAGAAAGCAAGTTGAGGCAATCCTTGAAACTGAAGAAGTCATATTAGAGAATTGAGGAGGAAAAGAGATACAGTCTGGATGTTACACCTATGATTCTATTGCATCCCTCTATTAAGAAAAGCTGCTAAACAAAATCATAAATTGGTCACTGGAAAAATAAACGTAATATCAATATAGATAGACTTTCTAATGCTTATCCTATAAGACTCAGACTCTTGTTCTAATCCTGTCAGGACTTAGAATCTTGTGATAATACAATATCTGCAAAAGAAGACCCAACCATCAAAATAAAAATAACAACATCCCCGAGCGAAGCCCAGTTACAATCTGTGACCAGTGAATAGCAGTGAGACCCAAATATCTCTGAAAGTATTTATGGAGAAAACTTAACTGACCAAGAAACTTCATAATTTTCAATGTCATATTTATATAAGACTAGAATTTCTCAGTATTGTTTATGGAAGGAATGCAATGTGACCCTATACTGAAATTGGTTGTACTTAATATTTTCCTTGCCCTTTGTTAAGCTTATGTTACCTCCCGTCTTGCATCCTGTTGTTATGTGGATTTTGTTGTCTTCAAGGGATGAAGTTTCATCTTGATGAGTAGTTGGAAAGGAAGGTTCAAGAGGTGTAGGAGATGTATAATATCAAAGCTTTGATGTTTCTTCTTTCTTGTGTGACATTTCTGATTTGACTGGATACCCTTTTGTGTATTAGTAGTGGTCCTTTGCCCTTTCCCAGTTACTGTTATTCAATTTTATTTTTTTTCCTGGAGCCCCTGGTGGGGATCTGGACTGGATATAAGGATATGGTGGTTTCATCACTGCTAGCTCTTCTGTTATATGCTATGGTGATGTCAATGCCTACCAATTCTGGCTAGCTTCGAAGTTTAAAATTGATACTTATCCCTTTCCCTGTTTGTTATATCAAATATGACGTCTGTATCAACTTTGATTTTCTACTATGCATCTGCATTACACTTTATTGCATAAAGACCTTGCAATCGTTATGAGCATTTTTTGGTCATCAGTGAATATTATGCTAATTTTAAGTATCTCAATTTGCGTCATGATTTTCTTGATACTTCTTTCTGTAAATACTTTGTGCTACATATGTGCTTTGTATAAATTTAGGTGTGGTCTGTGTCTCTGGCTGTTTGAAAAATTAATGCAAGAAGCATATAAATGATGGCATATAGTTTGATATATTCTTCTAATAAATATTTTTAATGATGGAGTATATAAAGGTCCATGCCTATTGGAGTTGGCATGTATTATGCTTTATGATAGGGGAGTAAACCTTGAGTTTGGAAGTTAAAATGAAATGTAGGGTCTACTTAGTGTAATTCGTTTTGCAGCCACATTTTGTTTATCTTTGTTTATTGTTTCTTTCCTTGTTGAACTTGCTTGTAATTAAGGAATTATTTAACATTATTGATTGATGTGTATTCTCGTAGACACATGGAGAATGGCTAAATGCTGAGATTGTTGGATATTTTTAGTAGTTTGCTTCATTAGATCCTGGTTTGTAGCTCATCGGGACCGAGGTGTACTTGGTGAATTGGTGGCTCATATGCTCAGGCTTTATTTATAGTCTTTGCATAGTAGTCTTGACTTTCTTATGTTCTCGAGAATGTAGAATGAGTAATTTGTCCACTGTGTCAAAGGGAAATAAAGGAAAGTAAAGAGGGCAGGAGAGCCTTTTATTAGCAATACATGGTGGCTGTTTAGCCTTTCTTGTTCACTTGAGTCTCTGTTTCTTGGTGCTACTAGTCATACGTGGCTTTGTTTTAATTATTTCAAAATATTTTGCAGCCGTTTCTTGCAGTGCCGAGGACCTTTTGCTAAGAGAAGGCATCCATTGGTGGACTCAACTGTAATTTCAGAAATTAGGAGATGCGTTGAGGAGGGAATTGAATTCCAAGGTGAGTTGCTGAACTTTAGGAAAGATGGATCTCCACTGATGAACAGATTGCGGCTGACACCTATATATGGAGATGATGAGACTATAACACATGTCATTGGAATCCAGTTCTTCACAGAGGCAAACATTGATCTTGGTCCTGTACCTGGTTCAATAATTAAGGAATCTGCTAAATCATCTGATTGCTTTCGTTCTGTTCTTTCCTCATTGCGCTCACTTCCAGTGAGGGACCGGAATGTATCTCGTGGAGTTTGTGGGATATTGCAATTGAGTGATGAGGTAATATCTCTCAAAATACTTTCCCTCTTAACTCCTAGAGATATTGCATCGATTGGCTCTGTCTGTAGACGATTGTACGAGCTGACAAAAAATGAAGACCTTTGGAGGATGGTGTGCCAAAATGCATGGGGCTGTGAGACTACACAAGTTTTAGAGACTGTGCCTGGTGCAAGGAGACTTGGATGGGGTCGGCTGGCTAGGGAACTAACCACTCTTGAAGCAGCAGCATGGAGGAAGGTGACTGTTGGAGGTGCTGTTGAACCCTCACGCTGTAATTTTAGTGCTTGTGCAGTTGGTAATAGAGTTGTCCTTTTTGGTGGTGAAGGGGTTAACATGCAACCTATGAATGATACCTTTGTATTGGATCTCAATTCTAGTAATCCTGAGTGGCAACATGTCCAGGTGAGCTCTCCTCCTCCAGGTCGTTGGGGACACACACTTTCCTGTGTTAATGGCTCTAATTTGGTTGTATTTGGAGGGTGTGGAAGGCAGGGCTTGCTCAACGATGTCTTTGTCCTGGACCTGGATGCAAAGCCTCCGACTTGGCGTGAAATTTCTGGATTGGCACCTCCACTTCCTAGATCATGGCACAGCTCCTGTACTCTTGATGGTACTAAGCTGATAGTTTCTGGTGGCTGTGCAGATTCTGGAGTACTCTTGAGTGACACTTTCCTCCTTGATCTGTCAATGGAGAAACCTGTCTGGAGAGAGATACCAGTGGCATGGACTCCGCCATCTCGTCTGGGCCACACACTGTCTGTTTATGGTGGTAGAAAAATACTGATGTTTGGGGGTCTGGCCAAGAGTGGGCCCCTGCGGTTTCGTTCTAGTGACGTATTCACAATGGATTTAAGTGAGGAGGAACCATGTTGGAGATGTGTAACTGGAAGTGGAATGCCTGGTGCTGGAAATCCTGGGGGCATAGCTCCTCCTCCTAGACTTGATCATGTGGCTGTTAGTCTTCCAGGTGGGAGAATCCTGATCTTTGGTGGGTCTGTTGCAGGTCTTCACTCGGCCTCCCAGCTTTACATTCTGGATCCTACAGATGATAAGCCTACATGGAGAATTCTAAATGTACCTGGGCGGCCCCCGAGATTTGCTTGGGGACATAGTACATGTGTTGTTGGAGGTACAAGAGCCATAGTACTGGGTGGCCAAACAGGAGAGGAATGGATGCTAAGTGAGCTCCATGAGCTATCTCTGGCAAGTTCTGTGATCTAGATCCAGTGAATGAACTGCATGCTGTAGTGAAGGGAATACCATGAGGCTCCTATTACAAGTTGTGAAATCATTTTGAGCATCAGTTGGCGGCAGAGATTGTTTTGGTCACTGATAACTCTTTGACAAGCATTCCTCTGGTCAGAACTTTTGTATTTAAGTGTTGTCGACAATGCATTTTCTTGTATGGTTGGTTCTGGCTCAAGAACTTTCAATGAGGGACATGAGACCATGTTTCTTTTTCGTGAGGTTGTGTGAGACTTTGCCCTTCAGTACCCACAATGAATTATTCTTCCTCAGTCGATTATTAGTGTCTGATAACAAGTAGGTAATAAATTAGGGTAGTTTCTTACTTGATTTTCCATGTGTTGTTTTGTTCAGGTTCTGTATTCTGAACCATCACAAAGGAGAGGGAAAACAAAAAAAAAAGCATGTTCATAGTTACGTAAATGGGTCCTATTTTATATGTAATGAAAGTTTCTATTCACTCTCTTCTACTTTTAGAACATGTGTCAACTGACAGTTATGCAAGACAACCACGATTGTGTGGAAGCTTTGTGAATCATTTCTAGAGGGGATTCTGGTTAGCCAAAATCTAGTTTTCTATTTTCCACACTTGTGATTGTATTGTTATTGCAGGTGAACCTCAAAGGGAGCGTTGCTGTTTGTGCCTTTTTATTTTTGATATTTGGTCAGCAAAAAACAAAAAAAAAAAGCAAGTGATATTTGTGGTTTTTCTTATTGTTAGTTGGCTTCTTATTTATATTACGTAGATGTCATCTTTAGGAAAAAAAAAGAAAGGACGAGTCATTGTCTCTGGCCGTTATTATTTATTTTCTCTAGGTTGAGCCAAATTAGGAGCTACTCCGTTTGGGGTTGGAGTAAGGTTAAAGGCATAAGCGTTCCAGCGTTCCTAGCCTTTCAAAAGAAAATTTAATTTTATAATATAATTCATAAGAACTGAGTTCGCATGGCTAAAAAACAAAAAAAAGAACTGAATTCTAATATATTTTCCTCAAGTGTTTTTATGAGATGTTATCTTCATCAAGATTGACAGAATGTATAGCCCTATAATATTAGTTGGTCATAAAATTCTTTTAGTTTTGTGTTCAAGGCTTTTCATTGACAAAATACGAGGTTTAAAGTGTTGTCTCACACAAAATTCTAACTGTAATTATTTCGACAGTGAGATTTTTTAAATAAAAATGACTTGTCCTAAATTTGATAAATATGATTTAGATATAAGTTTTTGGGTTACCAATATATATATATATATATATATATATATTATTGTACAACATCAATGAACCAGAAAAAAAAAAGATAAAGAAAAATAATTATCCATTCACTCTTTATGCATTTTTTAAAAATAATTCAAATTCCATCATCTTGAATAGGTCACTTAATCAAATGATAAAGATGTTACCAAAAAAAAAAAAAATCAAATGAAAAAGAGAATTTTACACAAAGAACAAAATAGTAAAAAAAAAATATTATTGTTTGGTTCAAAAAGTTAGAGAAAAATATCATTTGATTTTAAATATAAATTTTTAATTTGTTTCCTCCATACAATATGAAATATTTAAAATATTTATTAGTGTTATGTAGTTATTCTATTTATATATGTGATTATTTTGTTTATTTTTAAACATGATAATCATATATATCAATAGTATAATTACATAAAAACAACGAATAATTACATAATATAAAGAGATATTTTAAATATTTTACACAGTAAAAAGAGCCAAATGATCTTTCCTTAAATTTTTGAAATCAAATAATAATTTTTTTTAAAAGAAATAAAAATAAGTGTGGGCATCTCAAGTTAAATAAAGTAAATAGAAAGAGTAGATACCGGAGAGGAGACCAAGATCGAATCCAGGTACGTGGTAACTTCTTGGCAAGGAGGAGTGACCAAGCTAAGCCGCTAAAGCTTGGGTCAAGTAAATTCTAACTCTTTATCAATGTTTTCTCGAGTATATATGTAGAATTATTGCTTGGCCCAAAGAAAAAAAATTCAAAGAGAGGGTTAAGGCACAAGTTACAAACTTAGATCTATCAGAGAATTATTCAAAAGAAGGTTTTTTCATTTCTTTTAAGACTTTAATTGTAAGCATTAGTGATTATTTTAGATCATTATTTCCAAAAAAATTAGACTAATTTTTTGACCATTAAATAAATAAAATTTAATTTTTTAATTAAAAATATAAAAAAATAGAGATTTAAATCTAAAACATTAATTTTTTTGAGAAATCTTTAGATCTGCATATAATTTTCTGATTAAACTTGCTTGATCTATAACTCTCATCCCACTGTAAAAATAAATAAATAAACAAATAAACGGTATACTAATATCTTCCATTTTCTTTTTTCATCAACTTCTAACATGGAAATGCAATAAAATGCATTTTTTCATTTAATTTCAAGTGGAGAACAGTACCGCAGGTTTGAAAATTAAACAAGGTAATAACCAGGGTGGATGTTCTTGTTCTTTTTTATGATTTTATTATATTAATTAAACTAAAAGTAGTAATAAATGTACATTCCCATTCTTATCCTTGAAGAGTTTTGATTTGACAAAGAATAGAAGTAAAAAAAAACAACAACTAAAGTACATTGGAAGACAAATGATTCAAACAACCACTTGGGTTGCGTGAACTGTGCAGTTCAGTGTTCACTCTTTGTCTCAGCTCGCTTTAGCTTTAGCCATAGCTACCCCGTAGTACGCTCTCTTACCCATCGAGTCCCTCGCTTCCTCTCGAAGCCAATTCCTTTACAAATTTTCCATTCTTTCTCTCAATTTTTCAGCAATGCCTATCAACAGGGAATCTACACCCCCACCAGTGATCGGCAAAATTGGTCCTTACACTGTTTTCATGACCCCACCTTCTACTCCCAAACCCGCCGACACTGTTCTCGACTCGCCCAAAAAGGTCGCGCCGCCGCCAGTTCAGCCTCCGCCGCCGCAGATTCAGACGTCGGTTTCTCAGAAATCCGCCGTTATTGCAGATGGGTCTGTTTTGGGCTTTTTCAAGAATGCTGTGACTAAAGTGCAAACTGGTATGTAGTTAGGGAAAAACAAATGGTGGCAGTGCATGTATTATGTTGTTTGGTTAAAAGGAAAAAAAATGAAACGGAATCAAAATTGAAAAAAAAAGAAGAAGCAGATAATCATAAGCTGGTTAGATTATTTGGAATGTTGAAAAGTATGACATCGGAGATGTAGATGTGTGTTCTTTGCTCTTATTTTCCATGATATTGACATATAGTAATGCTATTTTAAGTATTTTTTTTTTTTATCAAAATAGAAAAAAGAGCTACTTTGTTAACTGAAAAATACAGAACTAAAGAGTATTAATATTTGAATGATTCCTTCCTCTTGGATTTGGTATATAATTGGTTTGATTTTTGGTTACTAGGATTTTCTATATACATACATTTGTTTCCTGCTTTCCATTTTTGGTAGTTGAAAGATCCTATTTATTTTCTTTGTACAGCTCACTCAAGTTTGGATGATCATTTGGCACGCTGGTTTGGATTGAATCATTCAAAGTATCAATGGGCTCTTGATGATTACTATGAGAGGAAGGGAATGGTGAGTACCAGAGAGCAAAGGTTCCTATTTCCTTTACTTTTAGGAATTTTTGCTTGTCTTTGGCATCTGAGCATTGGAATTTGGATTTTGTGTTGTTAAGTTGAGTAACGAAGAAGAAAGGTATTCTGGGTTTTTTCTTGACTTGCTAGAGAGTGTGTATGTACATGTGTTATTTAGCATAGGGGTCGTGTTGATGTTCACACTTTGTTATATTACTAAGATGTCTGAGGAAGCTTTGGTTTGAGGTTGGCAGATATTATAGCTTTCTAAGTTGTGCTTGCTTTTGGGCTGTGACTTCTATAACTCAGTTCGAAAATTGGTTAACTAAGAGCTTCTTCCCTGGTTCTTTCAAGATTTACAAAATTAGGCATTATTATTGTTTTTGTTTCTTGGTCATCATTATAATGGATACTTGATTAATGAAATGAGCGTGCCAAATATGAACCTTATTATGAAATCTGTGTACGAGTTTGGTTTGAGTTGTAGAAGCCAAGATGGGGGTGAATTACAATTTGGATTCTGATGAAAGTTTGAAGGTAGAAAAGAATTATTGGGGAGAGAATAGGTTATATTTTTCCTTTAGATACTTCTCAACATTGAGATCCTCTATGAAAACTGGAGTCCCTTTTGTTCTTGGATTTCTGTATGAAGTTGTTGCTTGCCTTCTTTATTCCTGAATTATCATGTACTAGCTCTTCCATTGCTAGATGTAGAAATTGCAGTTGTGTTGTATAATTATGAAGATGATCAGGAAACTTGACCTTGTCTCTACTGGCTTCTTTTCTTAGTTTTCTTGAATTCTCAATGAGGTGGTTGTAATAAACTTTCTTTTGAAATTTGGTCACTGAAAATGAAAATACTAATGCCTTGTTGCAGAAGAGGGTTAAAGTATACTTCTGAGGGTATAAGGGATAGATATTATGCGAAGGAAATAGATTTTGAAAGCGTCTTGCAGTATATTTTGGTCCAGTAAAGTGACTAAGCTAGTCAAAAGTGAGGAGATTTCCTTATGTGCCCCTCACATTTGAGACTAACTAATAACTATAGTGGTTGAGATTCTTCGTCGAATTGCGTAGGTTTGCTGTTTACTGATTTGAAAAGAAAAAGGAAACAGAGAGGGATAAAACACTGTCAGATAACTCTAGCATGTAAATGGGATCTACATCTTGTTCTGTAGCAGCTGTGCAATTTGATTTTTCATATGGTTACGAACATATGTTTGAGCTGTAACATTATTAGTGCACGTATGTTTCATTTGAAGCATTTTTGAGTCTTATTGACTGCAGGAAAAAGGAGATCTTAAAGTGAAAGAAATATCAAGCAAAGTACAGAGTGTTTAACATGCCTTGATCTGGTAATTTCTTGTTTTGCCATACCTTGTGTTACTTCTGTAATTCTTAAGAGACCTTCCCTAACTTGGCATTTGGTGTTGGTATGCAGGGTTTAAGATAATTGAGGTGTGAAGACTCTCGTTTTGAGTATATCTATACCTTTTCTTCTTACATGTGGTGTGGAGTGGAACAAATGCTTGTTATATGTCAAAAAGTTCTTTGATCAACATCCATTTCATCTCCTTCAATGCCGACTCTGGTTATGCGACAGAACCTGTAATCCTAGTATCAAGTTATGTCTCTAGGCGAATTAGTTATACTTGTATCGTATTAAGCACCTCTAATTAAGTTGGAGTCATGTTTTTGGGTTCTCTACCTTGGAACTGTTGATGTACTTGTACTACTTTGCTACCAAAAAAAAAAAAAAAAAAATAGTTGCCTTCAAATATGGCAGAGATATCTAATGCATCTGTTTCTATTTGACTAATGGCTGTAGAATAATTTGCTTATTCACGCATGATCTAGTTGAATTGCTCTGTTATCATAGTAACTACAGCTCGTTATCTTCTAATAAACTTCGCCACTTGTCCCATCTGAAAGTTTCCTTGAGATAATGACGGATTATAAAAAATTCTCGCTTGGTCAATTAGTTGCTTTGGTATGCGCGTTTGAGTTCCCTATCACAAGAAAGTGCTATAATTTTCTGCTTATTCTTGAAATCTCGTTGACACGAAGGTTGCATCAAAAGTAAAATGCTAACGTTGCATTTGCCTTGAAGTTACAGCACTTGGAAAGGAGAAATCTTAAATTTAGGGTTTGTCGGTAGAGATTTTAACATACTTTCTCCTTTCTGGCCGGCTTCACGAGCTTTCGAACCCCACTAAATAAATGTAGCATATTCATGGTATCATAGTAATTCGATGACCACACGCTTCTGCAGGCGTAGACCTGATATTCCCCTTATTGGCTACAACGCATCTAGTTTTGCATATAAATTCAAGCTGCTTTTGCTCCTTACCTTCACTTTGCTGCTCACTACTGAACTTTTCAGTTCGTATCTCCTGATTAATGTCAAGCACAGAGGAAGTTGGTTTTGCTGTCGCATTGGGTAGGATTTCAACATGTGATTTCTATTTGTTACCTTGTTTTGTTGATTTTGGTTGTTCTTCGTTAGTTTTGTCACAAGATTTCTGATTGAATCCTTAATTATTGCAGTTGTGATTTTCTTGAAGATTGTTATTTTGGTTGCGGTATGCCGGAAAAGGGCTAATATAGGCAGCAACTCAGTTAGTCCAGAATTAAATTTTCCAACATTGACCATGGACAAGTTTCTGAATGATATGGAAAGAGAGAAGCCAATTAGATTTACTTCTCAGCAGCTAAGGATTGCAACTGACAACTACTCTAACATGCTGGGGTCTGGAGGCTTTGGAACAGTGTACAAAGGGATATTTAGTAATGGAACCATTGTAGCAGTGAAGGTTCTGTATGGGAGTTCTGACAAGAGAATCGAGGAGCAGTTCATGGCAGAAGTGGGTACAATTGGAAGAGTACATCATTTCAATCTAGTCCGGCTATATGGATTTTGCTTCGAAAGGCACCTGAGAGCGCTGGTTTACGAGTACATGAGCAATGGCTCACTTGACAAGTATTTGTTTCACGAAAACAAGACGTTAGGATTTGAAAAGCTTCATGAGATCGCAGTTGGTACAGCCAGAGGCATTGCATACTTGCACGAAGAGTGCCAACAAAGAATAGTTCACTATGACATAAAACCAGGAAATATACTCTTGGATGGTAAATTCTTTCCTAAAGTAGCTGATTTTGGTTTAGCCAAGCTTTGTAACAGAGACAATACTCATATAACAATGACAGGAGGGAGGGGGACTCCTGGTTATGCAGCACCAGAGCTTTGGATGCCATTTCCTATAACTCACAAGTGTGATGTTTACAGCTTTGGAATGCTGTTGTTTGAAATTATAGGCAGGAGAAGGAACCTTGACATCGGCCTTTCAGAAAGCCAAGAATGGTTTCCAAGGTGGGTTTGGAAAAAATTTGATCTTGGACTAATGGGTGAGTTAATAATAGTCTGTGGAATAGAGGAGAAAAATAGGGAGATTTTAGAGAGAATGGTTAAGCTAGCTCTCTGGTGTGTTCAGTATAGGCCTGAGTCAAGACCATTGATGAGTGTTGTGGTGAAAATGTTGGAAGATTCAGGGGAAATCCCAACACCTTTGAACCCTTTTCAGCACATGATGGGTGGGACTCATCTTGCTTGTCCATTCCCAGCAGCACAGACCTATACAAGTCTTGATTCCAGTTCTGCTATAACGGCAACTGAATTCAGCATGTTATCTGCTACTCCTGTCATGAGGGAATGTGAGATTGAGACAGCCTCTAGCTAGGGAGAAAGGAGAGCATATCTCACTGGAATGGAAGCTTTCTATTAATTAGAGGATAATTGGGTTGTGAAATATCTTCCTTTCTACTAATTTGATGTTGTTCTGTTTCTATGTGTTCCATTTTCCTCTAAATTTTCTGGGATAAATGTCAAGTTGATTAACCAACACGAAGCAAAGAAGCAACTAACACAAAAATATACAGCGCCTCAAATAACTATATCACATCAACCACATCTGCTAACAGCATAGTTTCTAGGTAACTGACTTGAATATAGATGAAGTGATGGTATTTTACGGAGATGTAAACATAGATATGGCTATTCAATGCGTGAAGATTTGTTTTGTGGAAAGGTTTAAGTTTCTTTCCGTGCAATGCAAAAGCGTTGTATATGTGTAAGGCCTAAATCTTCGAAAGCTCAGTTACCAGGGATCGGTCTGCAGAATATGCATTGCAGGCCCACAAGGAAACAGAAGACCATTCTCGTGCTGTTTTTGCTTCATTTATGGCTGCAGAATAATCAGCTTATTCACACGAGGTAGTTGCACTGATATGAGAGTAATTATAAGTTTGAAATTCTTATCCCAACCAGATTTTGCACACGCATGTGTCCTTGAGCTAATAATGGGTCATAAAATCTTAGTCCTGACTAATGTAGTACGGGTACAAGTATAAAACGCTGATATTTTTTAAAAAACAGGGTATGAGGTACTTCAAGTATTAAAAATATCAACCGAGTAAGAGTAAGAGGAGAAAATTTATTGTTTTTGGGATTTCTGGTCTTTGCCCTCTATTTCTAGGGATTTTTTCAAAATTTTGGACTTGAAATTGGGCTGCTGGAAGAAGAAGACCATCAGAAACTCCAAACGGCGTCGTTTCTGTGCGGTATTATTGCCACTCAGAAAAACGACGTCGTCCCACACAATGCTGACCTTTCAGGAATACGTGAAACGACGCCGTTCCACTAATTGCCGGCCTCAAAGAAACGCGTTTCGTGACGTTTCAAAAAAAGAAGGGAAAGAGACATGTTCCGTCGAAGGTACGCATTTCGAAAACATTTCCGAAACAGGTACGCTGCAGTTTCTCACGTTTCCGTGCATCCTAAGTCCTCACTGAGGAACTAGGCGGATACTACAAGGAAAATAGAAATCTGAGGTACTATTTCTTTTAGTTCCATTTAATATGGAAATTTCCTCTTTATTGCAGCTGAATGAGCATGAGGCAACTTTTCATACAGGGAGAGCAAATTTATGGCAAATGCATTGGATGTGGGGCCCCCTTTAGAAAAAGCTTTTTGATAAGTCTGATAACTACCATTTGAAGTGTGCCGTAGGTCAATGGGTAGTGTAGAGACAAAATATAAAACACGGTTTGAGAAGGAATTTGAAAAAATGAAGAGAGGTATAACACTAAACTATTCTCATTTCCTCTCCAAACCCTCCAAATCGAGAGAAACCACAACTGTAGACTTCAAAGGAAGTGCAAGGGTTAAGATGAAACCCCCAGTTCCCTTCCTCTTTTGAACCAAATTTCCCAAACAAGGGAGAGGACAGGTTTAGTCCTCTCCTTTCCTTTCATTCCCTTTACTTTTTAACTCAGACCATAAGTTTGTGTATTCTTATCTCCTGATAAATGGATTCATATTTGGATGTGGTTGGTGTTACCATCAGCTTCAGTAAAATTTAAAGCTTTGATTGATTACTTTTTATTTTTCTTCTTCTGTCTGCAATGGTTCTCTAGTTATTTTAATGTCACAGTATTTTTAATCCAATTCTTGCATTTTGCAGTTATAGTTGCTGTGTTCATATCGGTTGTGGCTGTGGCATGTCTAAAAAGGGCTCGTGGGAAAGTTAGTCCAGATACAGAATTTCCAACGTTTACCATGGATGAATTTTTGAACAATATGGAAAGAGAGAAGCCAAACAGATTTACCTTTCAGCAGATAAAGCTTGCAACCAATGACTTCTCTCACAAGTTGGGGTCAGGAGGTTTCGGAGAAGTCTATAAAGGAATTTTAACTACTGGAACCATTGTGGCAGTCAAGGTTCTACGTGAGAGTTCTGACAAGAGAGTTGAGCAGCATTTCATGGCAGAAGTGGGAACAATTGGAAGAGTTCACCATTTCAGCCTAGTTCGGCTCCATGGATTTTGCTTTGAAAGGGAACTAAGAGCTCTTGTTTATGAGTATATGGCCAACGGCTCCCTTGACAAGTATCTGTTTCATGAAAACAAGACCATAGGATTCAAAAAGCTTCATGAGATTGCAGTTGGGACAGCCAAAGGAATTGCTTACTTGCATGAAGAATGCTTACAACGAATAGTTCACTATGACATAAAACCAGGAAATATTCTCTTAGATGAGAATTTCTGTCCCAAGATAGCTGATTTTGGTTTGGCAAAGCTTTGTAACAGAGAGAAAACTCATATAACCATGACAGGAGGCAGGGGGACTCCTGGTTATGCAGCACCAGAGCTTTGGATGCCACTTCCTGTGACTCAAAAGTGTGATGTTTACAGCTTTGGAATGGTGTTATTTGAAATTGTAGGTAAGAGAAGGAACCTTGACATCAACCTTCCAGAAAGCCAAGAGTGGTTTCCAAGGTGGGTTTGGGAAAAAATTGATCTTGGACAACTGGGGGAGTTAATAATAGTGTGTGGAATAAAGGAGAAGAATAGAGAGATCGCAGAGAGGATCGTGAAGGTAGCTCTTAGTTGCATTCAGTATAGGCCTGAATCAAGACCTTTAATGAGTGTTGTGGTGAGAATGTTGGAAGGTGCAGTGGAGGTTCCAAAACCTTCCAACCCTTTTCAGCACATGATGGATGGGACTGGTCCTTCTCAACCAACCCATCCTGCAGAAACTTATAGCACTCTTAATTCTGGTTCTCAAGTGATGGAAACCGGATCTAGCATTTTATTACCTACTACTCCTATCAGGAGAAAGCATGAGATTGAAATAGCCTCTAGCTAGGGAGTTGAGGTATTATCCCTATGTAATATGTATGTTGGTCTTCTCACTTATGATTTTGACTCAGAGTCAGCGGCTTTTTTTTTGGTCACTAAAGGATAAATAAGATGCAATAGTCTTGGTTTCCACTAATTTGATTTTGTTCTGTTTCTAACTTTCTATGTATTTCTTTGTCATTCACCAACAATAAGCGCAGAAGCAACCAATACAAACATATTTACTTGAATAGCCACCAAATACTCAGACTAGGCTGGAGGCCATGCCCGAGATCGTTTTGTAATGCATGAGTTTACGTTTAATTTATGGCTGAAGAGCAATTTGCTCGTGGACAATTGAGCTAGTTGCTCTTGTATCAGAGTTTTTTTTTTCTGGTTTTTGCTTTTTGTTTTTTCTTTAGGTGCTGTACCAAAGTTTTTTTTTAAGTAACAAAGATATTATTAATGCAACACAAAACCTGTTACAAAGGAATTTTATTCTAATTAGATTCTGCGGACCAATTTAAGCGGAGTTTCATAAGTCAATAGTCTCTTCATGTGTCCTTGATACGTCCATTGAATTCAAATATTAATGGTACTATTGACCTCGGTGGATGGTACTAGGAATCCACAATATAAGTATTTGTTGTGAGTGCTTCAGCTTATGTTTGTTTCTGGCAAGAATATCCATGGTACAAAAGTAAGACATTGGTTTTGGGATACCTCGTATAAGATAGAACGATTACACACTTACGTAGTTTGCAATTTAAGGATCTAGAATCTAGATGTCATGTTCCTTCCTTGTTGTTCTCTACGTCCAATTTTGCCTATAAATTCCAATAGTTTTGCTCTTTTCTTCGCTTTTGTTGCTTACTATTACGTTTGTGTATCTTATCTACTACCTGCTGATTACCGTGTTTGGAGGATGTACCCGTCAAGTGCTGAGAAATCAGTGGCAGCAAATAAGGATAAGGCATTAATTGTTGTTTTCTTGGTGCAGGGTAGGATTTAAAGCTCTTGTTTCTAAAGTTTTCTTCTTGATACTTTGGCTTTTAGTTAGCCTTATGTCACAGGATTTCTTACCAAACTTTGTATGTTGCAGCTGTGCTTGGTGTACTTCTTTTCTTTGCAGACTGCTATAGAAGGCGTCGAAAAAGTGGCACTAGAGTTGATCATGACTCTCAATTTCCAACATTCACCATGAATAAATTTATGAATGACATGGAAAGAGAGAAGCCGATCAGATTTACCTCCAAGCAGTTAAGGATTGCAACTGACAACTTCACTGATATGTTGGGGTCAGGAGGTTTTGGAGCAGTCTATAAAGGAATTTTAAGCACTGGAACTAACGTAGCTGTCAAGGTTCTACGTGACAGTTCTAACAAGAGAATTGAGCAGCAGTTCATGGCAGAAGTGAGTACAATTGGAAGAGTTCATCATTTTAATATAGTTCGGCTCTACCGATTTTGCTTTGAAAGGGAGCTGAGAGCACTGGTTTATGAGTATATGGTCAATGGCTCGCTTGACAAGTATGTATTCCATGAAAACAAGACCATAGGATTCAAAAAGCTTCATGAGATTGCAGTTGGGACAGCCAAAGGAATTGCTTACTTGCATGAAGAATGCTTACAACGAATAGTTCACTATGACATAAAACCAGGAAATATTCTCTTAGATAAGAATTTCTGTCCCAAGGTAGCTGATTTTGGTTTGGCAAAGCTTTGTAACAGAGAGAAAACTCATATAACCATGACAGGAGGCAGGGGGACTCCTGGTTATGCAGCACCAGAGCTTTGGATGCCACTTCCTGTGACTCACAAGTGTGACGTTTACAGCTTTGGGATGGTATTATTTGAAATTATAGGTAAGAGAAGGAACCTTGACATCAACCGTCCAGAAAGCCAAGAGTGGTTTCCAAGGTGGGTTTGGGAAAAATTTGATCTTGGACAACTAGGGGAGTTAATAATAGTGTGTGGAATAGAGGAGAAGAATAGAGAGATCGCAGAGAGGATCGTGAAGGTAGCTCTTAGTTGCATTCAGTATAGGCCTGAATCAAGACCTTTAATGAGTGTTGTGGTGAGAAGGTTGGAAGGTGCAGTGGAGGTTCCAAAACCTTTGAACCCTTTTCAGCTCATGGTGGAAGGGGCCTGTCCTGCTCAACCAATCCATACTGCAGAAACCTTTAGCACTCATGATTCTGGTTCTGCAGTGATGCTAACCGGATCTAGCATTTACCGTGCTACTCCTATCATGAGAAAATATGAAATTGAAATAGCCTCTAGCTAAGTGAGTAGGCATTTCTCCTCTCTCTTCCTTAGTTTTGGATATAATTCTTAGACATTCTGTCACTATATCAATAAACTCTATCCTCTTGTTCAATGATAATTTAAATGTAAAGAAGAAAGAAAAAAGAGTTTCAATATGACAACAATCTCTATACTGATTTTATACAACTAGATTGGTTTTTCAATCTCAAGTGTTTTGTTCATGGATTTGGAAGAGGATTGTTTGGAAGATTCTGTCAACCACTCTGAACTATCTGAATCTTCATTGCTTCCATTTGCAGTCAAATTTGGTTTCCCAGAAACCAAATGCTGAAAAGGAAATGGTGGTGGAGAAATTTCTGTGTCACCCTCTAACATCTTCACCACAGTACTCATTAGAGGCCTATCATCTGGCAAAGGTTGAACACACCACAGAGCCACCATTAACATCCTCTCTGCTTTCTCTCTGTCCTTCTCTTCAATTCCACAAAGCGAAAGCATCATGTCTAATTCATTATTCTCAAACATATCCCATGTCCATTTCGGAAACCATTGTTGTGATTCACTGTAACTAAAATCAAAATGCCTTCTCCTCCCCACAATTTCAAAGAGAACAATACCAAAACTATAAACATCACATTTATGAGTCACTGGATAAAGCTTCCACATTTCTGGTGCAGCATATCCCCTGGTTCCTCTGAAGTGTGTCATAACTACGCGACTGCTTTCTCTACTGCAAAGCTTTGCCAGGCCAAAATCTGCTACTTTTGGTTCCATATTCTTGTCAAGAAGAATATTCTCTGGCTTTATATCATAGTGAATTATCCTTTTCTGGCATTCCTCGTGCAAATAAGCAATTCCTTTAGCAGTTCCAACTGCAATCTCATGAAGCTTATAAAGGTCAGTTTCTCTGTTTTGGCTGCTAAACAATAACTCACTGAGAGACCCATTTTCCACAAACTCATAAACAAGAGCACTCATGTCAGAGTGAAAGCAGAAGCCATAAAGCCTAACAAGATTGATGTGATAAGTTCTTCCTATGGTGCTAACTTCTGCCTTGAACTGCTCCTCAATTCCTATATCCAAGGTCTTGAGAACTTTTACTGCTACGGTCTCTCCATTTGACAATTCGCCTTTGTAGACAACACCATAACCACCAGAACCCAATATTGTAGAGTAGTTCCTTGTGATTCCTTCAAGTTGCTCAGGTGAGAATCTGATGGGTTTTTCTTTATTGATGTTGCTGAGGAATTTTTCCATGGTTGCAAACTCATGCTGTGATGGTATTGCTACGGCAATTTCTGGGATTGAAGGAAAAGACTTTGAACCTTTATGGTGTTCCTCTGTGGCTGGAATCTGGGTGTAAGCTGGAATTACTGTTCCTGCCTTCTTCAGGCATTGAATAATGGCATATACAACTGCTACAATGGCTACTAACACCACCAACATATAAACTGAAAATTCAAATACAACATTTTACATAAGTTTTCTTGTCTAAACCAAGCACACAGTGATTTATTCAACAAAGAAACATTAAAGGTAAAGCACCTGCACAAGTTAAAAAAGAATAAAACAGCTAAAATGTAAAAACAAATAGCTGCAAAACAAACTACACCTAAAGAGCAATAGCTCTACAAAAAATATCAACCAAGGGTTGCACTATATGCCATCTTCTGCCTAAGTCTCTATTAAGTTTCAGTTTTATATATATTTTGCCACTGAATTAATATATTTGTGCCTCATATATAAGAAATTATCCAAAAGTATAAACAGAACAGATATATGTTTGCTAAGAAGCTTTGCAATTTAGAATGAAAAGGAAGGTCCGAACACTAGAAACGACCACATGCCAAGCATAAAAGGAAACAAAAAAGATAAATCAGCTTACCCACAGACTCAAATATTGCCCATTTCATAGTGGAATTAGCTTGATCACTGAATTTGTCAAAAACATCTTGCTCATGTGACGGTGGAGGAAAATAGAAACTCATGTTTTTTCTCTAAGCTTGAACAGAAGAAGCGTGAAAATATTGGGGGAGAAAGAGCATGCAAAAGGAAATAGAGGTATAGATTAAAACTGACAAAATCATATGCNGGATCGTGAAGGTAGCTCTTAGTTGCATTCAGTATAGGCCTGAATCAAGACCTTTAATGAGTGTTGTGGTGAGAAGGTTGGAAGGTGCAGTGGAGGTTCCAAAACCTTTGAACCCTTTTCAGCTCATGGTGGAAGGGGCCTGTCCTGCTCAACCAATCCATACTGCAGAAACCTTTAGCACTCATGATTCTGGTTCTGCAGTGATGCTAACCGGATCTAGCATTTACCGTGCTACTCCTATCATGAGAAAATATGAAATTGAAATAGCCTCTAGCTAAGTGAGTAGGCATTTCTCCTCTCTCTTCCTTAGTTTTGGATATAATTCTTAGACATTCTGTCACTATATCAATAAACTCTATCCTCTTGTTCAATGATAATTTAAATGTAAAGAAGAAAGAAAAAAGAGTTTCAATATGACAACAATCTCTATACTGATTTTATACAACTAGATTGGTTTTTCAATCTCAAGTGTTTTGTTCATGGATTTGGAAGAGGATTGTTTGGAAGATTCTGTCAACCACTCTGAACTATCTGAATCTTCATTGCTTCCATTTGCAGTCAAATTTGGTTTCCCAGAAACCAAATGCTGAAAAGGAAATGGTGGTGGAGAAATTTCTGTGTCACCCTCTAACATCTTCACCACAGTACTCATTAGAGGCCTATCATCTGGCAAAGGTTGAACACACCACAGAGCCACCATTAACATCCTCTCTGCTTTCTCTCTGTCCTTCTCTTCAATTCCACAAAGCGAAAGCATCATGTCTAATTCATTATTCTCAAACATATCCCATGTCCATTTCGGAAACCATTGTTGTGATTCACTGTAACTATAATCAAAATGCCTTCTCCTCCCCACAATTTCAAAGAGAACAATACCAAAACTATAAACATCACATTTATGAGTCACTGGATAAAGCTTCCACATTTCTGGTGCAGCATATCNGTATATATCATTAATTTTTATACAAAAGAGTAAGGTAATTTCTTTGCAAATGTATTGTCAAAGTTGGACATAAATCTTCGGAAGTAAGGCTCCAACGTTTGGGATATTGCAGCATAGGTATTGAGGACAAAACCCTTCTCTCACTCTGTGTGTAAAAATTGGAAAACATTTTGAGCACTAAAGAGGAGTTTTATATGTTACAGAGCCTCAAATAAAGGAGCTTTCCTCTCCTTTTTGATTTTGGAGTTACAGTATAACGCTTTCTTTATACTTTCCTTTCCTATGTAGCTAAAGGGTCGCCTTTTATTTATTTGGTGACAAATGTTTAAATCTTCATCATTGGATTTATTTGGTGACAAATAACATTGGTTGGTTATGAAGTTTCGCATATTCGCTATCAAGGATTAGAACTTTATCTATAATGATCATCACTTTTTATCACTTGGGGTGCATAGTGCATATCCAAGTCCTAATAGTTATTTTTATAGGAAATATATGATTCAGAAACTGAGGAAACACATTGTTAATTATCTTTTCAATCCAGTAGAGTTAGATGAACAGCTATATATTAAGTAAACGCTAAGTAGATAGAAAACATCACAAAGTGACAAAACTGAAGTTTCTTTTGATAAATCACTGATCTTATCCTTTGTGTGAGGGTTTAGAGGATGATACAATGGCACCAAAAAATCACAGAAGTTACATCATTTCTAAAAGGGCACATACATATATATATATTTTACATCATTTTTGTAACGATATCTGGAAATGAATCTTCTACAAGTACGTCGTATGTCACTTTTACAAGAAAAATTAAGAAGCCAGCTCTCCATCAATTCGCGGCATTTTCCCTTTTCCTTTGGACAAATTAGTTCGAGAGCTGGGGAGAGAGAAATTTTGAGGGATGATGGGGGAAACATCCCTTCCCCTGCTTAAAAATCTTCCAAACAAGGTTTTAGAGTACCTCTTTCCCTCTTTTCCCCTTGGCCGTTCATAGAGTCGGATCCAAACACAGCTATGTTATGATGTTCAACAACTTGCCACTCCAATAATTTTGAAGTCTCTTGGGAGCTGGAGAACCGATGACTTTGGTTGTTGCTTTCACCCAGAATCAAACGGATCCCAATAGAAGTATGGCTCCATTGAATCCATTCTCGCCCCCAAAGCACTGAAACATGTAAAAATCATCTTATAATCAGAATCATACAACAGAACTTTGACTTACCAAAAAATCCAAAACTTAGAAGCTTGAACCATTACCTTTGGTGGTTTCCTGATCCGATACGAGATTCTCATCTTCTCCGCTAGCATCGCCATCATCTTCAGATGCCTCCCCCTCCAAGATCATGATCGGCTTCTTCTTGATAAGCCGCAAAGACAAGCTACGTAAGTATGTTGTATTTGAAGAGTGTAGACTGATTTGTGACTTTAGCTGCAGACCTTGGCCCCCCTTATATAGATGGGGACACTCTCCCTGATTCTAGATCAGTGGTTTTAGGGTTGAGAAAACAGTTGGCGGATTTCTGCTTGCTAGAGTGGTTTTGTTGCTCCTTTGCCGTTGTTTTTCACGTGAAACCGGATCTTATCTTTTTTTGTTTCCTTCTTTTTCTTTTTTTCCCTTACAAGATCTTATCTGTTTTGCTTGGCAACTTCGTTGGGTTGTGTCTTTAACAGTGTTAGGGTTATGTTTGGCAGAAAGGATTTTAGCATTAGGCTTAGCCTTCAGAAGTAGAACCCTAGCTAGCCAATCCAGAAGGCTGGAATATAATAAACTCCAACCAAACACTACGGAGAAGTGATCGAGGCTGGAACGATCCTTAATATTTTCAATATTTAAAAATAAAATTTGTCAAGTAAACACAAAAAAAAAAAAAAAAACAACGAATATAGGAATACCCTGTGTCCTCCGTTACTCAGTAATGTATCTATGCCTTTCATCATCATTAACAGACCTGCCGGCATCGTGACCAATGGAAATTAGGGGATCAAAGTCAGACCTTGTCGAAGAAACATTAACAAATTAAGTGTAACTCTACCACTTCCCCGTATATCTAGAGTTTACAGGATTCAATGGTTTGTTTTATTTATCAATTTTATCAAATGTTCGTCATGCTCTTTAACTTGCTATTTAGCCATTCGGCAAATTTTCCAGTAAATGATTTTGTTTGAGAAATTAAATCTAATGGTTAAAACATTGAAACCTAGCTATCGGAGCTTGGACTAATACAATGCCCTATGCTGTTAATTATGATACTCCCTTGTTAACCAGAACCAGGATAATGTATATGCCACTAGAAATTAAATTGAGAGATCCTTTAATATATCTATTATTGCTGCTTGCCAGCAACTAATCGAACTGGAGGTCTTATAATTTCTATCATCATCTTATATAAATATACCCCCTTTTGAACCACATAAAAACCAATCTGAAATTCACCCAACTTTAGAGAGAACTAATGAAACCTAAGAACCCAACACTCAATACTTTCTTCTTCTTTCTCAAACTTTCTTGTAACCTTTGTCCTCCATTAACAGAGTTGGGCAATTTTTAAAGCTGCTACTCTAGATTACCAAAAACACAACAGCTTCAGTTAAACCTTCGCTCTAAGAAAAAGTAAAATCAATATGAAAATCTGAAGAAAGCCTTTAAACAGATTAAGAGCCCAAATCCTAAGAGACTAGAAGAACATTCAAGAGCATTCCTACGGAATGTTTTTCAGCAACAGCCACCACCAGATTTCAACATCTCCCTACGCCATTAAGAGCCACCTCCTATCATTTTTCAGCCATTACTCCAAAGTCATTCTCTTCTCTTTTCTTCATTTATGAACTTCAAAAGTTCACTATAAATGTCCTTTAATGCACCAAGAACCTCCATGAATACTATCAGCTTAGTATAAATAACCCATCCGCTGGAACAGTGCTACACCTCCTTAAGCGTTACCGAACTGAAATCCGACAAAACAGTGAGCAATATTTGTGAGTCTATCTCTAGATACATTTGTTTAGCCTTTCATGAGGCTGTCATTAGTATATTACGTTTTCATATGTTCGATTCCAAATTGTTGAGTATATATTGAGTGTCTACTAAGATATGTGGAATATATAGCAAAGTATTCGCCAGGCTAGGATCATATTCTTATGCTATCCTAGAACTAAATATTTTCTCATTCTAGCTTAAAGAAACAATGTGTTCTGTTCTGTTTTTGCTACATTTCAAGGGCTTCATTTGTTACAATCTTTTGCAAATATTCTCTTATAGTTCGTTTATCTGATATGATGAATTTATTCAATTGCTAAAGTTTTTTGCTTCAATAACAGTTCTTAAATTGTTCTTCCAATGAATTTGTAAAATCAAAAGCTCATGTAAATCTCATATTAACCATCATATGTCTCAGTTCATGACAGGGCACTCCATAATAACTTATCAAGATGAGGTAAGAATATTACGCAATTATATTGGTATATGATGAGGAGGACAAATTGATCTGCAATAGTGATGAGGCATGTCGTGTCCATACCTATAATCTGGTTACATTTTAATATCTAAATTACAGTATTAGGATGCAAAAGGAAGATCATTTAATATATACTGCAAGTAAATGTATCTTTCACCCTAAGTTTCTAGATTCTTTTGTCCATACAATATTGAAGTTTCTTGCTGCTTTATGTGCGACATATCCTTTCCTTTGTTATCCTGCAGGGGAAAAAAAATTGAATTCTTCATATAGATATTGCCTTGCCATATTAGAGATAAAGCTTGTATCTTGTGTTTGGATATTGGGCATCCATGACAAACTACAGGTATATTTCTTTAGTTTATTCATAAATTCATCATCAGAAAGAGTCATTAAAGAAAAAGATTTCATATGGGAAGCTAAAGTATCATATGATTGGTACTAGTTCTGTCTTTCGATATTCTCTATATATAAATGAATAGTTGATTACTAATTTGGAGTAGTCTAGGCTAGAAGATATTAAGTTACATATCTATATATGTGTACCTATTGGTGTGCATACATGCCAATGTGCAAGGTTAAGAACACCTTAAATAAGGTTATAGTTTTGATTTATTATGACATTTAATTTAGACCTCATTTTGGGAAAAAAATGCTCTGTCTCTTAACAAGATACTGAAAGCAAATGTGAGCACAGCGCGCCATTAATTGTTTCGTTTGTATATATGCAGCTTGCTGAATAAGTGAATACAACTGGCTGATGTATCTCCATTGTTCACGAATACTCATTACCCATTTAATTATGTGCCTGTTGGAGTTTTCTTCTTTTTGGCGGCTTTTTTTNAGGTTAAGAACACCTTAAATAAGGTTATAGTTTTGATTTATTATGACATTTAATTTAGACCTCATTTTGGGAAAAAAATGCTCTGTCTCTTAACAAGATACTGAAAGCAAATGTGAACACAGCGCGCCATTAATTGTTTCGTTTGTATATATGCAGCTTGCTGAATATAAGTGAATACAACTGGCTGATGTATCTCCATTGTTCACGAATACTCATTACCCATTTAATTATGTGCCTGTTGGAGCTTTCTTCTTTTTGGCGGCTTTTTTGGGGTGTTGGGAGAAGAAGGAAAGGAGAAGGGGAGGGGGGTCTTGCATGGGGTGTATTCTGTAGCACTTCCTGAAATTTCGTCTGCAAAGAGTGTTAAAATTCATTCAAAAAATTAAGTTATGCATTTTGTGTCAATTGCTTATAACTTTCTATGTATGTTGTCAACTATGCTTGCTTTAGTTAGTTGTTTTAGTCCATTGCGGTATTTGATGCAAACCAATCAATTTTATTAACTTACTTCTTAATAAGGCTGAGATTTGGAAGTTTTACCCATAAGAATAAGATATATTATTTCGTATTTCATGTCAACTGGATTAAATATGTTTCCATTCACCAATCAAATTAGATATGAGGAAGTTTGACCAGGTTTTCAGCCATTAAACCAACAACTAAAGTTATGTTGTTTCATTTGATTTCAAGGACTAGGAGAATGCATGGTTCCTCCTTGTACTTGCTTTTCAATATCCCTTCCATTTCAGGCCCAAGGTTTTTATGAGGCATGAGTTATAAAATTGACACTGAAACATACAATTGCTTGCTGTACATTTGCACCTTAACCTTGCCACAGGTATATTTACAAATCGTTTTTTTTTTCTTGGTCGTATAGAAATCATTTTCTATGTTAAGTTACATTAGATGAAGTATTTTTCTGGCTTTCGTTTTAGGCAATACTAGTGGAGGGGCAGAACATTGCCGTGCTTATGTTTAAATAGGCAGCTTTACATTACTGATTTAATATAAAATCAATATTGAGTAAATTAGATGGATCTGTCTGATGATATATAACAAATTATGTGTACGTCTTTGTTTTATCCCTTCTACTAATATCAAAACAATGGTGGCAGAGATTAGTGTATATGATGCTGGTATTGATGTGAATTTTTAATTACTCCTAGGGTTTTAAGTTTGATGTCAAGTTTTGGTTTGGTACCAGAGATATATGTTGCTACTACATTTTAGACCTTCGTTTGGTAGAACTTACTTTCTTGTAAACGGTCTCTTATCTCTACATCTATTACCTGTATCATGAACTCATATATTTCGTTCTTCTTCTTCTTCTTTTTATTTTTCGTTTTGATGAAACATTAACTCGATTCTTTTAAGTTTATGGTTCAAGAATGGTTTTGAATATTTAATATCTTCACATATTTGTTCTTCACTAGATATGTAAAGTTAAATTCATGTGTAAACTCCGATAATCATCACAATTCTAAATTCATGGCACAGACACCATGATAACTCATGATGATGTGGTAAGAAAAGTACTGAATTTTTAAAATGGTATTTATACTCAAATGTATCCCATGCTTATTCATTATGATACTGTTCTACTTTTCTTGCCTTTCTAATCATTAGAGATGTAACTTTCTTGCCCTTTTAATCATCAGATAGGTCTGAAGCTGTTTACATCTGTGTATCGGTACCATACTACCATCCAATGAAAGGTGACTACTAAATTTGATACCAGGGAGATGCCAAAGAAATCCACAAGAAACCCTTCACTCTACTATTATAACTTAGCAACTATAGTACTGCAGAATGGGTCCTTCAAGCCATTAATCTATCGCATTAGGGTAGTGGTAATCTGAAAATGAGCTTGTAAGGCTGCAAGAGTTATTGCTCATCCAATGATTTTTTCTATACGCAACCTTTTATAATTTAGACCGTGTCCTTAACATGAAGGATTTAATTGCAAGCATTAAACCGATCTCACAAACATAGGAGTGCTTTGACAGTTGCTACTAGCTAGCACACATAGAAATTAGAAAGTGTATGTCTACTGTGAGATTTGATTTATTGTGTACTGTATGCTTCTGATTGTTCACGAGTTTTCTGTAGCTACAGGATAATGAAGACGAAGGGAATGTAAAATTCTTGACTCTCTTTGTCTGAGTGATTTTTCTTTAGTGAAAAGAAGAACAAAAGATAACAAGTGACTCCCTCATCGAATTTCTTTCAATTTTTCATATTTTATTAATTTCTCCAAAATTTAAATGTTTTATTCTTAATATTTAAAATTTAGATATATGTATGATTTTAGTTCTCATCTTTGAAGGTAATTAAATTGATTTCTAGACAGCTAATCCATTACCCCTGGATACAATCATTATAATAACCTGAAAGAACCAAATTGTCATTATTGAACTTTTTCTTTTTTGTCATAAGAAAACAGTTACAACTTAAGGGGATATACCAACCATCCTAGTTCAAAAGTGGACAAAAGGAATCTGAAGTAGAGGGTCCATAATGACATGTTTGATAATAGCATTATTAGATTTTTGGAAAATTTACAAACATGTATATATTGGCATATCAAATTATTAATCCATTTGTACTTCGAAATTTCTACAAGTTTCCTGTATATATAATTATATATCATATCACTCCTTTTGATGTTTCATTAGAGTGCCAAGCCCTAACATCCATAATTTTTTTATAATTAGGGATTAGTAATTTCAAAACTGAAAAATGCATCGAAATTCTTTCCAATGAATCTGAGTTTGATTAACAAGTATATAGGTAAAGCTATATAAAATACATCTTATTGAACTGTTTAATTTTAGCTGGCCTTCTTCAGGTCATCAAAGGGATACCCAGAGAAGGTATAATACACCATTTATCCTGAATCTAACGGCAATTAATAACAACCTTAAAGAATATTCACATTATCCCGAACTTTATTGGATTCTTTGACTAAAATAGCTATACAGAGTGAGATTAAGTGGCACATCATGTCGTTTTGGCACTTTGAAATTTTAAGAGAGCTTCAGTCATTTCAACTCTCGATTACATGGAAAACCTTTTAAAATAAATAAATTAGTCATACAACAACCATTATTATTATTATTATACATGATCAGGGACAACAACTACATAGCAGTCATAACTTTTTATCAATTGGGATGCCCGTTCAGATCCATCCATATTTATTTATTTGAACTAAATAATTCAAAAACTGGAAGCACATATTTTCAATACAGTACAGTTTGATTAACAAATATATAGTAAGGAAACGCCAAATGTATAGAATACATCACAAAGTGCCAAAATAAAGAAGCAGCTCTCCTTCAATTTGCAGTGCTTCCCTTTCCATTTGGATAAATTAGAATTATACTGAATGATCTCCTCGATTCTTATAAAATACATTGACTCCTTGGCAATCAATATGATGTTTTTTATCCTTTACATAACTCACTATATCCCACTTGCACCCTTCCTTTGCAGTTATAGCGGAATCCCCTTAAGAAGAAGCTATAGATCTGTATCGTCAACTCCTTAAGCATGTCATCCATTATGTTATGATGTTAACACTTTCCCAAAGAGAATAATGGATCCCTACTTCCAGGGAAGGTTGTTGAACATCATAACATAGTAGATGACACGTTGTTAAATTTAATGAAGGAGATGACACCCAGACTAATGCTTCTTCTCAGGGGGATGATATCATAAGAATCACTGTGCAAGGAAACATTGAAATGCTAAAGGAGATGATATCCCCATAGGAATATGTCCTGAAACCTTCAAATCCAATCTTCCATCTGAAAAACATTGAAACACGCAAAACTTTTTCCTTATGGTCAGATTTAGTCATTCAGATAAATTCACTATACAAGGAAACATTGAAATGCTAAAGGAGATGATATCTCAATAGAAATCCTGAAACCTTCAAATCCAATCTTCCATCTGAAAAACATTGAAACACTACGCAAAACTTTTTCCTTATGATCAGATCTAGTCATTAAGATAAATTTTGACTTGCACAGAAAATAAGTTGAAACTAGAATCGTACCTCTTGTGATTCCTTGATCAATTAATACCAGATTCTCGTCTTCTCCGCCATCATAGTCATCATCTTCAGAGGCCTATACACCACGATCAGCTCCTTGATAAGACACAAAGACAAGCTATATATGCTGTATTTGAAGAGTGTAAGAGTAAGACTGATTTGTGACTCTAGCCCAAACCTTGGCCCCCTTTATTTAGATGGGTGCTCTCTCTGGAAGAGTGGTTTGGGTCTGAGAAACCATGTGCGCGTTTCTGTGTGCCAGAGTAGTTTTGTGGCCGTTTTAGGGCTGCTTCTTAATTACGTGTAAACCAGATTTTATCTGTTTTTACATGATCTTATCTGTGTTGCTTGGCAACTTTGTTAAGTTATCTTTGAACAGTGTTAGGGTTTTGTTTGGCACAAGGAGTTTTAGCTTAGCTTTAACCCTTCACAAGTAAAACCCTAATTAGCCAAATCAAAAGGCTGGAATATCATAATTAATCTCCAACCAAACACTTGGGCAAAATGATCGACGTCGTTAGAGACAATCTTTATTTTTCAAAATTCAAATTAAATTCGTTGCCAAAAGAGTATAAATAAATGAAATAAAAAACCAAACAGAAAAAGAAAACGGAAAATCCTCTGTCCTCCGTTACACAGTTAAGTGCTCTGGCTTTTGCATCTATTCCTGTTTCCATCGTGATTCATGATCAATGGAAATTGCAGGCAATTAAGTCGAGATGGTATAACCCTACTAATTTCTTCATATCTAGGGTTTACAGGGTAAAATAAGTTCATCGGCTATGAAATTCAACATGGTTAGTTTTATTTGCCTTCGGTTCCTCATGCTGCTTAACTTGTTATTTAGCCTATCTGCGTATTTTTCGGCAGGTAAATGAATGTGAGTTCGAGAAATTAAATCGAATGGTTAAAATGTTGATACCTACCTATATCAGGCTTTGAACTATGCTGTTATAATACCCTGGGCAGCACTGCCTTGTTCACCAGAACCAGGTTAGTGTATATGATGATAGTATAAATTGATGTCAATTTTAATTAATCCTGCTCCTGGGATTTAAAGTTTGATATCAAGTTTTTGGTTTGGTACCCGATACGTAGCATGATATATCAGCTAAAATTTTGAGAAATAGCCATTATCCAACCTTGGTAGGACCATTTTCTTTTGTCGTCCAAAATCTCTATTCTTTCTAGCTTTAAAAGCCACATGATTTTGTTATATATGTTGCTGCTACATTAATTTTAGGCCTGGTAGAACTTAATTTCTTGTAAATGGTCTCTTATTCTTGTATGTATACTATTTCCTGTATCATGATTTTTTTTTTTTCATAAAACTAAAACTTCAATCTTCTTTTGAGTTTATGGTTCAACAATGATTTTGAATATTAAATCTTCACAGATTTATTCTTCAATAGATATGTAAAAATAAATTCATGTGTAAATTACTTTAATCATTACCCATCTCAATTCATGGCATAGGTTCCATGGTAACTCATAAAGGATGTGGTGAGAAAAATTATTCAATGTCATGAGAGTATGGGACATGTTTTTATTTGGAATTTTGAAGAGATTACCAGGTAAAATGTGTTTTGTGTACGACCATAACGCGTTTAATTACAAAACTAGTATGCAAAAGGAAAGATAATTCGATATGGTACTGTAATGAATTTGTTTTCATTGTAAGTTTCTAGGTTGTTAATTTCGCTTATTGTTAATTTATTGATCTGCATGAGATACCCTTTCTATTATTATTCTTGAAAAATAGAAAAGAATGGTATATTTTTTGTGCATATTCCTTTGGCATATATATTAGAGATGTAAAATATCCTCTGTTTGAATTTTTGGCATATTAGAGATTAAAATATCCTCTGTTTGAATTTTTGGCATCCATGAAAGACTACCAATACATTTTCTTTAGTTACCTGCAATATTCGTCATCAGGATCATTAAAGAATAATTTAAAAATGATACATAAAAGGTGAAAGTCAAACGACTGTTCCTCAGTTCTAACTTTCATGCTCTATTATAAGTATATAACTGAAGAAATAATCACTACCTTTGGAGTCTAGATTAGTACATATCAAATATATAAATATCTCCATGTGTGATTCTTGGTGTGTAAGCATGTCTATGCACAACTGAGACCTTAAGACCCACAATTATGCATGCATTAATGCACAAGTTGTTTGCATTAATTTACATGCAGGTGTACATGAAATTTCTAACATATATATTTTATATCGCTTTTTTTTGTTGGTGATATTTATATAGCTTTTTAAGTGTCTAGTGTAGGTCACTCAAATACATAACTTCATTGATGAGGTCCTGGAGTCGGAGAAGCACATGACAGTTAGTAATATTATTGTTAACAGGGTCTTTCATGCTTTGGATGACAGGGCGCAAGATAAAATCAAAGGGAAAATTTTAGAAGTTCCTCTAGCGTTGTTTGGAGGAATGAAGGACAGGCTGGTTTGGGGTAGCTCTACTGATGGGGTCTACATGGCATCAGCAGGATATAATTGGCTTCTTGCACAGGGTTCTACTCCTATCAGTGCTCATGGGTGGAAATAGGTGTGGAAGATTGGGACACCAGATAAGGTGAAATTTCTGGTTTGGCTAGTGCTGCAAGAAGCTGTCCCCACTAACGTGTTTCGGCACCGGCGTCACCTCACACAAAGCACGAGTTGCACCAGGTGCATGGCGGGTGACGAAACCATGCTTCAGTGTTTGCGTGATTGTGTGAATCCACGCCAAGTGTGGCTGTTCTTTGGGTTCAGTGCTGAGGACAGTTTCTGGGTTCAGAACATTGGAGATTGGATTTCGAACAACATTAAACCAAGAGGCAGTATGTCTAAAAAGCATATTATTTTTCTCTGTGCCTTGTGGTGGATCTGGCGTGTTAGGAATGAAGAGGTGATGGAGGGCGTGGTGACGCTGTTAACGTTTGTGGTTCACAAAATTCAAGCTATGGTGCAAACTTGCTCTTCTGTTTTTCTTCTTAATAAGGATAAGCCAGATAAAGATGTGAGGTGGGTTTATTGGCAGGCCCCTCATTTGGGTATGATGAAGCTTAATGTGGATGGTAGCAGCTTTGAAAATCCAGAGAGCCCAGGTTTTGAAGGTGTTATCTGAGATTCTCAAGGAAATTGGCAAGTGGGTTTTTTGGTTCAATGGGCGTTGGAACAAACTTGAAAGCAGAGCTTATGGCCATCAGAAATGAACTGCGTTTGTGTTGGGATAGTGGTGTGGTACAACTTGTTTGTGACTCGGATTCCCTTGAAGCAGTCAAGTTGATAAAGGATGCTGAGTGTAGTTTTCATAAATATGGATGCCTTATAAGTGATATCTAAAACCTATTGGGAAGAGGTTGGCAAGTGCAATTAATCACGTGTTGCGCAAAGCTAATCAGGTTGCAGATCTTTTAGTAAAGTTTGGAGCAAGAGAGCAAGTTAGTTGGGCAGTACTTCAGTAATCTCTTGCTGAGATCTCTCTTATATTGTTAACTGATAGAATGTCTGTGGCTTTTCTTAGGGTGTAGTTTTTTTCCTTGTATTACCAAAAAAAAAGTTGGTAACAGTCATAATGTTTAATTTTCCATGTTAACGATTGGAAGTTGATAATCCAGCTTACACATTAATTTTTTGCTATTTCTATTGGGAACTCATTTTGGGAATGAATGGTCAGAGACTGAAAGCAAATTCGAAGACATGGACTGTTTACTAATCATCTTTACCCACTTATGTGCTTATTATTTTTTTTTTTTTCTGTTGGGGGAGGGGTGGGGTGGGGGGTGGTTGTTGTACATCGGATGTATTCTATAGCATTTTCAAGATTATAACTGGCCAGTATTAAAAGTCATTCAAATAGTTTTTATTCTGGAGTCAAGTACTGTTTTTTGGTCAAATCTGGGGTCAAGTACTTGTGTGATTGTTCGCTTATACATTCTCAGGTTTGCATACTTGATCTTTATCATCTTCAATCTCTTTTAAGTACACAGATTTGTTGCATACCAATGTTACTCATCAATTCTGTTTTTTTTTCGTGGTAAGAAAGCACAATGCATTGAAGAAATGAGAATGGAATACACTGTGATAATAGAATCTTTGGCATCAATCATCTAATTCTTAAGACTAAAAGATATGTCACTAGATCTACACGTTATTTTAGAATTTTTTTTTTGCTGTAAGTGAAAAAAAAATGACATTTTTCATATAAGTATTTCCAAATTAGTTTATCACTTTTCATTCAATAATTAACTTCATTGGTAGTTCACATTTTTCATTATCTCCTCTTTATTTCTCAGTCATAGCAATGATTAAAGCACTTGTGCTTTACAAAACCATAAGTCACTCCTTGCGCTCTTCTAGCAGTGGTTTTAGATCTGAGAAAACTATTGGCGGATTTTTGTGTGTTAGAGTGATCGAGTATTTGGTATTTATGCGTGCTAGAAGAAAAATGATGTTGATCACAATTATGGAAAAGGTTGAAGAGTATGAGACTAGTTAATTAGAGCTATTAGATCAAAGTTTTAATAAGGTCCTATCAAATTTTAGTGAGTCCAATTAAATTTAAATATTTCTAAACATATATATATAAACGCAAAAAACAAAAAACAAAAGAGCAAAATGAAAGTTTTGAGAGTATCATTACTGGAGCCACAATGGCTTTGTTAAGTATAAATGATATATTATCTGTNAAAGTTTTGAGATTATCATTACTGGAGCCACAATGGCTTTGTTAAGTATAAATGATATATTATCTGTTTCACTTACATATCTCCTAGGAACTTTATTAGTTCTTCTCTCAACGGGGTTACGCTTACATTCCTTCGCAAGTAAAACGCTAGAAAGCTAGAAAATCATAATGTACAACCAAACACTGGGGAGAAAAATGAAGTTTCATATGATAAATCACTGATCTTATTACCTTTTGTGAGGGTTTACAGGATGAGTAATGGCACAAAAAAATCACAAAATTTGCATAACTATTGGAAGCGTATAGGCATATACACTGGTGATTGGACATCTTTTTGGCAGCTACATCTGGAAAGGAATCTTCTACAAAAATGTCATTTTTACTAGATACGAAGCCATATTTCTATCAGTTTGAAACAATTTACCCTCTCCTTCAGAAAAATCAGTCAGAGAGGTGATAGCTTTGCTTCTTCTTGCTGCTCAGTTGGAACCCGACCGATCCCAAGAAAATATCGATCCAGTGGATCCATTCACGCCTGAAATCCTTATGTTATGATGTTCAACATCGTTCGACAAAGATAATTTTGAAGTCTCTAGGGAGCTGGAGAACTGATGAATTTGGTTGTTGCTTTCCCTCAGAATCAAACAGATCCCAATGAAAGTATGGCTCCAATTCCATTGAATCCATCCTCGCCCCAAAGACACTGAAACATGTAAAATCATCTAATTAATTATAATCAGAATCATGCCACAGAATTTTGACTCACCACCAGAAAAAAGCAGACATGGAAGCTAGAACCATTACCTTCGGTGATTCCCGGATTCGCTACCAGATTCTCATCTTCTTCGCTGGCATTGCCATCATCTTCGGATGCCTTCCCCTCCATCACCATGATCAGCTTCTGCTTGATAAGCCAAGCTATGTTGTATTTGAAGAGTGTAATTGGCCCCCTTTATATAGATGGGCGCTCTCTATCTGATTCTAGGTGTGGGGTTTTGGGTTGAGAAAACCATATGCAGATTTCTATGTGCTAGCGTGGTTTTGCTGCGCCTTTACGGCTGTTTCTTACCTGAAACCAGATCTTATCTATTTTTTTCTTGTTTCATACAATATCTTATCTGTTTTGCTTGGCAACTTTGTTAGGGTTATGTTTGGCAGAAGGGATTTTAGCATTAGATTTAGACTCGGCCTTCACAAGTAGAACCCTAGTTAGCTAGTCCAGAAGACTGGAATATCATAAACCCAACCAAACACTAGGGAGAAATGATCGAGGCTAGAGGCAATCTTTAAAAATAGGAAAATGTTTGGTAATTAGAATTTGATTGTCATGCTGTTAGAATTATATGAACTTATTACTACTATTAAATAAATATGTAGTTCTTATCACTTTATTTTATTCAATAATTATATTAAATTCTGACAAGATTCTAAAAGATTTTTCTCTAGCATTACTCTATTTTTTTTTTTCAAATTTCAAATCTTAGAAATAAACTTGTTACCAAAGAGTGAAACAAATAAATAAATTAAATTAAAAAAAAAAAAAACGAAAACAGGAAAACCCCGTGTCCTCCGTTACTCAATAACGTTCTGTGTTTGTATGCCATTCATCATCATGATCAGACCGGTCAGTATCGTAACCAATGGAAAGCACGGCAATCAAAGTCAGTTTCGTATCTCTACCACTTCCTGTATATCTAGGGTTTACAGGGTTCAATTGTTTGTTTTATTTCTCATGTTCCTCATGCTCTTCAACTTGTGATTTAGCCTATAGGCAATAATCCAGTAAAGTTGAGTTTGAGAAATTAAATCGAATGGTTTAAATACTGATAGCTTATTCATCAAAAACTTGGACGATGCAGTGCCTATATATGCTGACATTAAAATCTGGGCAGCAATAGCATTCCTTGGTTATATATGTTGCTACCAATTAAATTGAGAAATCTTTCATGGATATTTTAAATTCAGCAGGAGGAGTCTTATCATTTCTATTATTATCTTTGTTGGGATATATGATCATCTCTTGAAATCTACGTCTGACAGTTTATCCAGATAAGTTTTATTAATATTGGATTTAAGGTTTAAGGTGAAGAGTCAAGTTCCACATGAACTATGGTTTGTTTTAGTACTCTAACGTATTTAGTAAAACACAAAATTAGCTGGCGGTGAGTAATATTTTTGAGTCCATCGCCAGATAGATTTGTTTAGCCTTTCATGAGGCTTTATAATTAGTTTTCACTGCAAGAATCCTTTTTAATGTTGAATATTCACATATTTTTTTCTCCATACATATGTAAAAATCAATGCTCATGCAAACTACATATCAATCGCATGCTTCTCCACTTGCTTGAAGAAAAATTATGAACTATTTGTTGGGGTGTCTGTCTGTGTACCTGTGAGAAAAAAAAAAACTTGATTAACCCAAAATTTTGCATTTATATGTTTGAATACTTAATTAAAGTTCTGAATAGATTTGTACAGCTCTTTGATTTTGAAGTATGAGTCATGCAAATAGTCGATAATAGACATGATGTGTGTCCTAAGGGAGTACTAAGTTTGACTAATCCTATTTATGCAGACATGTGAATGTGGTATATTATTATTTTTTATATAATGACACAAAAATTTAAATATTTAATCTCTTACAAATTACTCAAACTTTGTACCATCAAATCATATTAAGTAATTTTGAATGTGATATATATCATTTAGTAATATGGTATATTATTTTTTTTTTGTTTCATGATGACACATAAATTTAAACTCTTAATCTCTTACAAATTACTCAAACTCCATACCACTAAATCACATTTAAGTAATTTTAATGTGATATATTATTTAGCCATTTAACATTTTTCTCTTCTTTTCTTTCCCTCTAAATTAACAAAACCTTAAATAAAATCAGTTTTTGAGCATCATATACTATAATTCTCCCATCTTATTAAACTTAATTAGGGGCAGTCGAAACTCACCACAATCTAGATATTGAATGACAAGAAACAAAATTATTTTTCTGTAAACAATAAGAAACAATATGGTTCGAAGAAAGGAAAAAATATAATATATTTGGGCTTTTGTTATTCACCGACACAAAAATAACCTGATTGAGCTTTTACTAAAAAGTAATGATTTTTTTGGTAAATTACTTCCCTTCTCGTTTCAAAAATATTACTAGCTTTTTTTTATTTTGCATTTAATCTTAACAAAAATGCCCTTGTTCTTTTCATAATTTACATATATCTCCAATCTTTTATTTTTTTTTGCTAATAAAAATAAATGGAATGACAGCTGTGGGATTTGAACCCACGCCCTTTCGGACCAGAGCCTAAATCTGGCGCCTTAGACCACTCGGCCAAACTGTCTTATGTCTCCTGTCTATTAAAGTTTAACATAACAAAGGATCAAACTACGATTAGTGTGGAAAGATAAATAGTAATGACAAATAGTGGGCTAAATAAATGGGCCACAAAAGGCCAATTATAAAAAGCTAAAATCGTTGGCCAAGTTGGGCCTCGTCGAAAATTTAATTGGGCCTAGTTCTTCACCCAAAGTCGACCTTTGATGTCTGACCCATTCCGATTCCTCTCTCTCTCCCCGTTTCCCTTCAAAGTTCATGGACAACGGCGCGCTTAGTTCTGCCGCCTCCATTCTTTCTGAGCTAGCAATCGCACTCTCTTCTTCCCTTTCCCACTCTTGTTGGCTCTAGTTGCTGAAATTCTTCGTCTCTCAAACTTGAGGGGCAAAAACGAAGCTTGCTGCTTGCCTGTGAAACTAGCGAATATGATTAGGGGAGGTAAAAGCTATGTGTCTTCCCCTCCAGCATTCTCAAACGATGCCAAGCGACTTCTGGTTTGCACAGGCAACACTGTCTCCATCTTCAGCACCTCCACTGGTTTACAGGTCCCAATCACCTTCACCACACATACTATATAAGCTCGTAGAAACACTTCGGTCTCTGATTTTTTCTTTTTTCTTTTTCTTCTCAGATATCAGCATTGGAAGGACACGCGGCGCTTGTGACGTCGGTGATAGTGGTGCCGCCTCCAAACCCAGCTAGTAAGATTTTATGCTACTGCTGGACCGCTTCCCTTGATGGAACCATTCGGTATTGGGACTTTTCAGCACCAGAGTTAATGAAGAAAGTTGATGTTCAGTTGCCCATTTTTTCCATGGTAAGATTTATTTTCTTTCTGCTGCGTTATTTTATTAAAAAAATTTATTTCTTATTATTTAGTTCTCTCTGTTAGCTACTTTTGGATTAGACTAAACAAGAGGAAGGCTAGGAAACTGTGCAGAATGAGCTAACTAATACTAGGGCAGGGTCGATTATTTACTGGTTATGGAATACACATATAAATAGGAATCTGTAAATGTAATTATAATTTAGTTAAAATTTTGGAGTTGATTTCTGATACCTGATTATTTGTTTCTTGGCTCCGTTGATATTCATATTAGTGATAAATGCAAAAACAAAAGTATTTTGGTCTGTCAAACCAGGCAGCAAATGTTAGAAACTAACACGTCTCTGTTATCCATCAATTACTAGAAAAGCATACTAGAATCACATTCTTTTCAATTTTGATAAGTAATTTATACTATTTAGTTGTGTAATTATGGAATAGTAGTGTGTCACTTTGTCTAATTCATTGTGATGAATAGTTTATAGTGATAATTTTAGACTCTACATATCCCCTTAAATTGTTGAAGGTGAGCTATAGGTGCTGGAGGCAGTGTCATTTGAATGTTTCAATGTCAATTGGGTGCATGTCCTGATAACCCAACCCATCTGTTAGTGGTTGTGTGTTCAGAACCATGCGTTATCCTATTATGTATATTTTCTTTGCTCTGAAATTCTAAAATGACGACTGACTTTAGTTTTTAATAAATTCTAAATCTTTTAGGTGATACCTTCAATATTATGCCAGCCAGAAGAGAACAATGCAAAGACACCAAATATTATTGCTTATGTATCTGTTCAAGATAAAAATGTGCAAGACAACCGGCCCAAAGCTCAGCGAGGACAGATCAGGAAGTGTAATTTGACAAATTCTCGGATGGCTGGTAAATTAATCTTGAAAGAGGTAAAAAAAATTATGGAATCTCCGCACATTAATTTTTTTTCCCCAGATATTTGTATGATTTTGGAGCTTGTAAATAATATTATACACTTAGGGTTGTAGAACAATGTAAAGTTTATTAAAATGGCACATCATACACCTAAATTGCCATGTAATATTGTCTTTGTAGTAAAGAGTAGTATTTAAATGAAAGAAGGTTTGAAGCTGAGGTTATATGTACTGACATTGTTAAAGATTGTTTAAAACCTAGATCCTAGCTCAGCATTGATGCTGGTTGTTTGTGTTCTTGCAATTTCTTAGTGGACCCTAGATTAGTTTGATGACTTTATCAGCATTTTTTATTTACAATACAGATATTGATCAAAAGCTAGAACCATGTCATGTGAGATGTGAACTCAATAAAAATGTCCTTTTCCTAAAACCTGGTGAATTCTAAAGCAATGTCTAGTTATAATAATATTTTTTTACTGGAAGTAATTTGCATTCTATTGATCTTACCATGTCGTTGATCAATCTGAGATTGTAAGTTAATTATTATTTGTTGTTTAAGGGCATCACTGTTTTCCCACTTTTTGACAGACTGAACGACCAGAATTGTTAACCATTAGTCCTTCAGGAAAATTTTTGGGGATAAAAAATAAGCGCAAGCTTCATCTATGGAAACTTCCTGCAACAGACTCTGATTCTGCTGTGGCAAAGAAGATTACCTTGCATCATACAAAGACCTTGACAGTTCTTGCATTCCATCCAACAGAAAGAATTGTGGCTGGAGGTGACGTAACTGGGAGGATTTTAATTTGGAGAGGATTTGGTGCTCAGAAGTTTCTGAGTAGTAGTGGACCTGTAAATGCCAGGTCATTGAATGATGAAGAAGAAAAACCTGGGGTAAGGGAAAATGATGATGCTGAATCATGCTCCACATGGCATTGGCACCCTTTTGGAGTGAGGATTCTATCTTTCTCTTCTGATGGAGCCTATTTGTATTCAGGTAAAGATATATTTCTCAATTGAGTGAAGCATGATTTGAAATATACTGCCAGCAATAAATTTGGAAAAGATCCACTGAAATGAGGAATTTGTTGAATCAGAAGCCAAAATTTGGTAGTTGTGAAGCTGGTCTTCATTTTAAAGGAGTTTTGTGGTCTATTGGTTAGATATTTTTCTTTTTTGGCCAGTGGTTAGATAATTTTTTGAATAATCTTAAGTCAGCTCTAGACTCTAATTTATCCAGTGATTTTCATGCCATGTCTTATGTTTGTATGATCACTCACATGATAAAATCTGCTGCCATTAGGCATTATATAAAGATTTAGTAAGTAAATGACTTTGTGGCTTCAACTTACCCTTCAAAGCAGTTTGGCTCACCAATACATCTTAAATGTTTAGTGTCAACTGGGTCTTTCAGTATGCATTGGCTGTGATTATGCTATATGATGATCAAATCCTCTTCTGCTTAACTGAGTTGGCTGTGCTCATCTATCCAAAATATGATTATTTGCTTTTATTGCTTTGTTTTCATTAGGTGGGAAGGAAGGAGTCCTTGTGGTCTGGCAGTTAGACACAGGGAAGAAAAAATTCTTACCAAGAATTGGATCTCCACTTCTGTATTTCATAGATTCTCCAGATCCTTCACTTTCCTCTGTAAGTAAAACTCTTTGTGAGTTGGGGCATATAATTAGATATCTCCTTTTCTGTCCTGAAATTAAACTAGCTCATTATACTGGCTTCTAATTGTGAGTCTTCAGATATCTTGTGCAGATAACCAAATCCATATACTAAAGATGCCTTCAATGGAAATATTGAAGTCCATTTCAGGGATCAAGGTTAGTTCCTAAATCCTACGCATTGAAAAGCGTCCCAGGGTCTTTATACATTTGAAAGAACCCTTCAAAAAAAATGGAAAAAGTGGTTAGGTTATTTCGGTGTGCATTTATATCATATTAAAGAGTGGGCTAGCACTAAACAAGAAACAAAAAAAGTATATTTTTTCTAAAAAAGAAAGGTAGAAAGTGGGATTATAGAGACTCTCAAAAGATAAAAGGTGAGGAGTTAATTATGAGGCAAAAACATGGATAGAGAAAATGGCTTTAACTGTTTAACAAATTAGTTTTTTTATTTATAATTTTTTTTATTAGTTTATTTAACAAACATTCAAATAGATACAGATATGCCACTTGATTTGGTCAGTGGTGAAAGCTTTGGGTAATTTGCTAGAGGTCCTAGATTTGGATATCTGTGCCATTATGTACTAAAAAAAAAAAAAAAGATACAGGTGCTTGTGGAAATTTTAATGGAAAAAGGTGCCCTGGATTCATCTTTATTAGTGTGAGTTCTACTGGAATGAAAAGCACTTGAGCTTGATTTAACCTTTACTCCTTACTTTTCAGCCCCCTTTACCTTCTCAAGATTTATGTGAACTTACCAGCAGAGCTGCCTTTGACTGCACTGCTGGTTTAGTTGCTGTACAAACAGAGAACTACAGCATCCAATTCTACAACTTGTGTGCTGATCGCGGAATGTATGAGGTAATAGTGTTTTGTTTAAGTTTGTTGTATCAACTTTCTAAATGAGCTATCGTATTTCAGTTATATTTCTCTTTCCAAGTGCAGTTATCACTTGATTTTTGTTATAATTACTTTGACTTAAGAAATCATTGCTGGTGCTTTAAAATTGTTTCAAATCAAACCTCATATCTTTCTAGTATCTACATAGCAGATAACCTCTTGCCTCTACCTGTATGTAATGGGGAGGAGACCATGAATATAGTTCCTTTTGATTGTGTCGAGAATCTCTGTTTTTAGCATTTTTTCCCTTGATTCTTTTTTAACCCCACATTTTTATATGCAGATGAGATTGCAATCTGTATAGACTCATTTCTCAATGACTTAAGAATATATTTCATTATGCTTTAGGAGTGATTGCTCCTGTGGTCTTGTCTTTTGTGGCTTAATTTATAATCACTTTTAGGGTATATTGACAGCCATCATGAGCATAGTGAAATCTTGCATGCAAGCATGCTCTGTTCTGTTATAGCTGATACTTAGGATGTGGAGATTTGCTGTTTTGCAGGTTCAAGTCTGTGAAAGAAACCATCAACCAGGTGATGAGGTCATGGTATGTGAAGTTATTTATAATTCCTTCTATCATGATATACTAACATCTTGCTTATACATAATCTCCCCATCTTGTCTCAACATATAACATGTTTGATTGGTGACTGAAAGGTTGTCTGTGAATATTTGAGTACAGGTGGTAGTGACCTTGGTGGAACTCTCTCTTGATGGTTCTATGATGGGTACAGTTGAAGTTAGACTTCCTGAAGATGGAATAGGAGGTCTTGTTTGTTTGAAGTTTTGGGAATTGGGTTCAGAGAACAAAAGGTTTTCAGTATCCACTCTTATTTATGAACCTCACAGGTTTGTTCCTGAACTATTATAGCAACAAAATTGGAAAATCTTATGATGCTCTATCAATGGTTCTATTTTTAGTCCTGGTGTAAGTACTTTATGCAGACATAGGGGTAACTTACAGAATGACACGACTTGTTGATGTTTGGAATCGTGCTTGTTTCTTGTACTCTTTATCACTAAAATAGTTGTACTTCTACGCTGTCAAGCTGAATGTTGGGTGTGTAGAATCTAGATATATAGATAGTGGGGATGACAATTTGCTACTTGCTGATAGGGATGCTCATATTTCTGCCATTGCTTTCCATCCTACCCGTCGTATGGCTGTAAGCTCATCTTATGGAGGAGATTTCAAGGTATTTTTGGATAAAATTATTTTCAGGATTCTTTTTTTCTGGTGACAATTACATATTGGTTCACATGTTTCAGATATGGGTTTCCAAGGATGAAATGCAGCCCAAGGACCAGATGCTTCAGAGTTTGGGTTGGATGTGCCATGCTGTTGGGTCATACAAGTATGATCCTGCTCTAATTGCTACTGCTATTAATTGCTTATAGAGGCCATAGCTATAATGTGTTGCCTGGTTGGATGAATGTTGACATTTTAGATGCTAAAGCAAGAACCAACAAAAACATTATCCTATGCATTCTGGCTTTACACTGGGTTCTCTGTGGATTTTCTTTTCTTTTCTTTTTTATTGAAAAACTATTTATTGCCCTGCTATCTTTGGATAGATAAAGAAGCAAGCAGGGATTTTATGAGTATGGTTGAAGTAAGCTTAGGTGCATAAAAAAAAAGATATATAAATTGCCAAGCAAAAAAGATACAACTGGTGATTTTCTGAATAGTTTGTTGTCATACTGATACAATATCATTACTCTTGCAGAAATAAACCAAAAAAAAGATATATAAATTGCCAAGCAAAAAAGATACAACTGCTGATTTTCTGAATAGTTTGTTGTCATACTGATACAATATCATTACTCTTGCAGAAATAAACCAATGAGAGCTGTCTCCTTCTCAGCTGATGGTTCTGTTCTGGCAGTCGCAGCAGAAACTGCTATTACATTGTGGGACCCTGATAAGAATGTACTGGTGGCTGTTATGGGGGAGACTCCAATGGTAATTCAAATCATTTCCATCTCTTTCTTTATGTTTCTTCATATTTAGATATTATATACTTTGAATATCTGATTCATGTTAACCAATAACGCATGGTAGGTGGTAGCCCCTGTCTTCTCCATATATTATATACTTTAAATATCGGATATTCATGTTGCTTTTGAGTTCTGCAGTGAGGATTCATTAGCTGCTATCTCTGCTTATCTTCCATCCCCCTTTTCTCATTTTCTTGTATTCCTTTTTTCCAGCCAATTGTAAGCCTCAGTTTTGCTGGAAAGTCAGAGTATCTTCTGTCTGTGTCTCATGGTTCTAAACCACAACTATCTGTTTGGAGTATGTCAAAGTTAGCTGTATCATGGTCGTACAGGCTTCATGTAGAAGGTTTGGATACTTTATTTTTCCATGGTAGCATTTCTATGCATATTCATTGCAATTTCAATTATGTCTATCGAAATTACTATTGCCACAATATAACACAAATATTTGAGTCTTTCTAGTTTCTAATCTCTCTTTTTTTAATCACTAGTGCATGCCTGAATGCATGGTTGATTTTGTCGCACCAGTTTTCCTCCTTGTTTCAAAGCCTATGCCTCCTTGACAGCAATGTGGTTGAGCTGACTCTATGTTAATGTATATTTCTGCAGCTGTCTCCTGTGCAACAGATTTATCATCTTTTGCTATTCTCGCTCTCCTTCCTGAATCAAATGAACGTACATTTAGAGGAGATGGACTAATCTTATTATTCAATATAACGGATCCTATTCCTGTGGCTTCCTGGTCTGCAACAAAGGTATTGGTTCTTTCCAAATTCCATTATCTCTAGGGAGAGTTCTGACTATAGGCCAGCTATGAATTTGGCTTTCAGTTGCAAACCCCAAATGCTGGTTTGACCATATTAAATATTAGAGAAAAGTCCAAAAAACCCCCTTCAACTATGCCCTATGTGTGGTTTACCCCCAAAACTTCAAAAACGTAGGAAAGACCTCTTTAAACTTTTAAAATGTGCACTTTACCCCCACAACCTTGACGTCCGTCCAATAATGGACAGAAGACAATTTTTGAATATTATCATTTTGGCCCCAAATTTGTTTGAATATCACTTTTTGACCCCAATTTTATAAAAAAAAAAAATCATTTATACCTATATAAATTGCACTATGGCCCAGATTAATCACATCATGTGCACGGCACGTGCTCTCTTCCATCCATTAATGGACGGATGTCAGAGTCGTGGGGGAAAAGTGCACATTTTAAAAGTTCAAGGAGGTCTTTTTTATGTTTTTTAAGTTTTGGGGGTAAACCACACATAAGGCATAGTTGAAGGGAGTTTTTTGGACTTTTCCCTAAATATTATTAATATTGAAGAATTATGTTCCATATGAATAGAGTAGTCTTAAGTGATGGAACGCAGAACAGTTACTGCTCCTCTCTTAATCACAACTCACAAGTTACAATAAATCCTGTATAAAAGGAAAAAAAAGGTAACAGGAAAATAACAACAACAAAAAAGCAAACCTGTAAAATAGCTTAAATTAACTGCTGAGCCAGTGTTGCAAATCATCTTCGAGATAGAAATTGAATAAAATTATAGTTCTGCCTCTTTCTTCATTCTTTGTAAAAATTAGGTATGCATAACCTAGAAGTAATTAATAGAAATACAAAAATCACTTGAATATGGTTTGGAAACAATTGTCACTACAAAATTCTTCCAAAGTTGACTATTTATATAAATTTTTAAGATGTCTAGTACCAGAATCAGTGCCTTCATGTGGAAAAAATTTACAGTGTTCAGCAGTTCCCTTAATTTTCCTGATTCTTTGTATTCAGGCCAAGGGTGGGAGGCTTGCTTTTCTTAAGGGAGATCTGTCTTCCTCAGTACTAGAGGTAATCGATGGGAAAGCACCACAGACCCTGCTTGTGTATATAAATGGAGATCATGAATTTGTCCTCTTTGATCCATATGGCAAAGAAGCTCATGAGCTCAGCACGATTAGGCGGGATGATCTTGTTGCCCTTGAAGAAACAGGTGGGATTACTTTAATTCATCATTAATATCGTTCTTAAAATATTCCATATGATCTGCTTAGACGGGGAGAAGCAAACTTTGCCATAGATTTGCATGTTTAGATTAGGATATTGAAATAATTGATTGTGGGATAATAGACGTTAGAACTTTCTTTTTTTTCTTTTGGTTAGAACTAGTTGAAAAAGGTTGTGTCAGTAAAATTCTTCTACCTTTTTTATTGAGCCATATATACTTGTAAAACTTAGTTTTTCGTTGTGTTTTTTTCTCTCCATTATTCAGGACAATTTGGATATGCATCTCTTTACGGGGATTTGCCAGAGTTTGAGTTGAAAAAGAACAAGACTTCATGGGTTACATCTACTCCGTCAGAGAGGCCTTGGGAGACCATATTTAGTGGGTCATCACATACGCTGCCACCCCTCACCAAATTGTGTTCTGAGTTTTTGGAGTCCCTGCTGGAGAAAAGGACAGCTGTCGTGGAATGATTTACTCCATGAAGCTCTGTTTCAATGGTAATATATTTGTTGTTTATCTGCAATATCATTTCCTGCCTTTAGAGCTTAGACACGTGAGGACTGGATTTGAAGTTGAGGTAGCCCCATGCTTCATATGTGACAGTTATGCGGGTTGGGATGGCAGAAGAGGCTTTGTACACGAGAGATCAACATTTTTTAGGAGGATAAAGTACATATAAATATATAGTGCCTAGTAATCTGGCATTAGAAATTTTGCATTATCAAGTCATGTGAACTAAGTCTGTAAATGTTTGCTGATGGAGGAAGAGACAGAGAAGAAAATTTTCCATCTTTAACCACAAGTGGTTGGGTAGGTTGATCTCCCAGAGGAATTTTTTACATTTTTCTTTTTCAAGATTTTGCATTTTCTGTTGCTATATATTCAAGTTCAACAATGGGAAGAGTCTAGGTTGTGAAGTAGTACATGGTACGGAAGCTCCAGGTCATATGTAACAGAGTGTTGAGAATTGTGATCTTAAATATATAGTGATAAATTGTTTCCTTTTTCTTAGCTGTTCAGCCATGAACCTTGCCCAATGCTCGCCCATTTTTTCAAGTCAACGATTGCTTTCCATTGTGAAGATGGAAAACCCAGATTTCCGGTGTTGCACTAATAATGCCATAATCATTGTTCATTCCTTCATATGAAATTAAAAAAAAAAAAAACCGCATATTAGAAAGATGAATATTAATAGAACTACCATAGAAAATCTATAACAGAATACCTAACCTCTGTTTCTATTAAATGCGTGGTTCTGATTCCTAACTACTGCAAAGCATCTATTTTATACTCTCGACGAAATAGTAATATTCCTAAACAAATGAAATAGTTAAAACAAAAACATATCCTTTATCCAATGTCAACTACCAAATACCCAACCCATCATACAGTATAAACAAAACCAATCCTATATGCCATTCCAAATATATCTCTGTCGTTGCCCCACCTATTCTCTAAAGCTTTTTTAACACATAATAACCCCAAAACTTATTTTGATAATTTGCTCAGGCCTATTCGCTCAACTAACACATGCTGCATATAATGCAAGTTATTAATATCAAATTCAAAAGGTCTATTAGTTCATCAACTTCTACTCCTTTTTTTTTAACTGTAAATAAATAACGATTACAAAGATCAACTTTATAACTAAAAGCACATTCTACTAAACTAATTTTTTTCCTCCACTCCTTCATGCTTCCTTGTATATAATGTGCCTGAACTAACCATGTAATCATATAAGCTTAGAACAGAATCTCTGCCCCTAAGGCTGCTAAAATTAATACCTTAGATGCATTAATTGTTGTTGGGCCACCATTTCTATATAATAGCTGATATTGGTATTGGAATATTAGCTNACTACCAAATACCCAACCCATCATACAGTATAAACAAAACCAATCCTATATGCCATTCCAAATATATCTTTGTCGTTGCCCCACCTATTCTCTAAAGCTTTTTTAACACATAATAACCCCAAAACTTATTTTGATAATTTGCTCAGGCCTATTCGTTCAACTAACACATGCTGCATATAATGCAAGTTATTAATATCAAATTCAAAAGGTCTATTAGTTCATCGACTTCTACTCCTTTTTTTTTAACTGTAAATAAATAACGATTACAAAGAACAACTTTATAACTAAAAGCACATTCTACTAAACTAATTTTTTTCCTCCACTCCTTCATGCTTCCTTGTATATAATGTGCCTGAACTAACCATGTAATCATATAAGCTTAGAACAGAATTTCTGCCCCTAAGGCTGCTAAAATTAATACCTTAGATGCATTAATTGTTGTTGGGCCACCATTTCTATATAATAGCTGATATTGGTATTGGAATATTAGCTATTATATAAACTTGTGCCAGTTTCCAGCTGTTTTCTCTAGCGCATAGGCTTATATGGTTTTGGCCACTGCAACTCTGGTTTCCTGCAGAAATAAACAAAACCTTTTGTTTTTGTTAAATTACCATTATTAAGAACAAAATAGAAGATATGACAGAAGTAGACTCTGCCAGTGTAAGACTTTGGCTCTGAATCTTCATGAAAATGTGCACATGTGAACCCCCAATTGATATTGACCACAAGAATTAATGTTACTGCTATAAGAAATACATGACAGCTCTGCTGGGCCTTCCAATTAGGGATATAGGTATATGCCCACTTGCATGTGACACTGACAGCCCATGCATCCATGAGACTTGTTTCTGCATGAGTTAGAGTTGTGTTCTTTATTATGGTTCTCATGATTAGATAACAATAGCTATTTCCAAGGAGAAATCAAATCTTGAATGTGGAAAAAGCCTAAGCTCTTTGGCAGTTTGTGAGATTCAAGTTTTATTATTGTTGTTATATTTTTTATATTTATATTTAATTTTAAAAAAATTATAAATATTTAAATAATTAATAATACTATTATAATAACACTACAATTATCATAAAATATAGACATGTCAAAATTTAATTACCCAGGATCTCTCAAATCTTAAAAACTAAACCACTTAAAATAGGATATATTTATTAACGATTTGACATGAATCTGAAGGCAGTATTCCCTGGCTTAAATAATACAATCATACTAGAGGATTATAACAAAAGTATATAATTAAGATTCATAAGATTAATGTGGAGAAAAAAAAAAAAAAAACAATGCTACTNAAAAAAAAAAGGCAATGCTACTTGACCAAATATAACAGAAGCTGCTTGAAAAGTATCAACCACTAACATGAAAAATGCTTTTCAATATTTTCACATGCGCTTTATAGATAGTGGTATGGAAAATTTTTCCTAAATTGTTTCCTTTGCACCCGTTGATCTCTTGTCGCTTGTCAAAGTCATCAGCAAACGATTAGTGCAGAAAACAATGTTTCCTTTGCCTTTGAGCTTTTCACAGATGTTTAACATCTTAACAAGGCAGATGGTGTAGACTAAGCCATATGAGTTGCCGACACAATAGAGTTCATTAATTAAGAAAATATATTTCACATCAACAAAAAAGCACTCTGTTACATAGAGATTGATTTAGATAGGAATATCACAGCCACAAAGCCTTCTCTGCACTTTTTTTTCTATGGATATATACAGGTGGTTGAAACTTGAAAGTGGTAGTCCTAAGAAGTACTTCCAATGGAGTCAGGTAGTGACATTGAGAAGGTGCTGTCATATTCATATTCCAAATCCTCAAAACCCCAGAATTCATCTTCTTGCTCTTCTTCCTCTGGCATTTTCCATTTCTCTTTATCTATCTCCCCCTCCTCCATTACCTCTAGTGCCTGTTCATCAAGAAAACGCCATCAAAATGCTTGAATTTGCAAGGACTAATTAAGAGAACCATTTATTACTTATGTGATTCACAACCAGAAAATGACGCACCCCCAACAATCAAGCTCAATAAATTACAGGTCTTTTCACCTCTTTCTTCGATAAAGGTACAAATGAACACTTAAAGAGGGTCATGGAATTGAATAATTGATGCATTTTTATTATAAAGCAGAAATTTAATAGAACATACACTTGGGTGGCCAATTTTGTGTTCAAAGTAATGAAAAGAGTAATGACCTTTTAATTGGATTACTTAGATAGTATTTCTGAGATAATTCAATGCCAAAGGGACCCACTTACTATAAATAACTTTACTTATTATAGTTTAATACTAAGATCAATTATGAGAATGTAATATTATCTTGTGTCTTAATTCTTATTAGCATTTAGGTTAGGTAGGATAGAACATCAAGTGATTAATAACATTGTATGATAGAGCACTCAAATAAGCTGCCAATAATAGCATTGAGAAAATTGGACTGAATCTAAGTTTTTGCTTCTCACTCTTGATTGTTGAAAACGATGTTCTTTGTCATTTAAGGCACACCATCCAAATTAAATAAAATGACAGCTGACAATATGGTAACTATAATAAGAGACTAAATTATTTGAAAATAAGAAGCCAATCTTAAGATTTTTATTATTATTTTAAAAAAATAAAGAGGAACTTATCTTGAGATGCATTCTTTGATTACTCGGCAATCAACTAGAAGGGAATAACTGGATTAATGAACACGCCACGATGCTGATCATACAATTATGACAAACTAACCAAACTTATTAATTAAAGATGTGAACTCAGCAATAAATTTATTAATTAACACCAAACAATATTAACATTCCTAATTAAGAAACTATTTCTACAAAATCACAAGTAAGCTGCTATTAAAACCTGTTAGCTAAGATATAAGAACACTTCAAAGTCGTTTTATTATGTGGCTTTAGAAGTCAAATATGGATGCCATGAAAGAAAAGGTACCAAGTGGAGCAGTTCCAATCTATTTTACGTAGACATAATAGATTAATAGGAAATATTACTTGTACAATAAATCTCTCGGTGGTTATACCAGTCATTTTATTTTCCTATAGTCTGTTGACCAAAATAGAGTTTGGTGATCAGTAACTGTGTAGGAAGCATAAGGGTAAAATTGGACTCAGTAATTTCCAGGCACCAAGTTCACCTATCTAAGACAATAGTAATTACTAAGAAATCGGTATTTAAGATTTAATTAGCTCTTGTAGGAGTGGTCCCATAATCAGAGGCATAGATCATAAAACCCAAGACTGATAGAAATTAAAAATGAAAAAGACCAAAGCAACCAATAAATCGAAAGAAATAAATATAGAAGAATAGATGATTTGAAAAAATGTAGATTATCTAATATAACATCGAAAATGTGCTTGAGAAGTACCTCACTCATGGTGGGTCGCCATGTGGAAGATGCCCTGATGCAAAGAGAGGCTGCAAAGGCAAGTCTTTTTAACTGTGTTACATCATAGGCCTCTTCAAGCCTTGGATCTACCAGTTTTTCTATTTCCCCTTGATTCAAGATTGGTTTAGCCTGTTAATTCAGAATAAACTATGAATTACACCAAAAACGTTTGCATAAACTAATCACAGTAAAGTCAGTATTAGTTTCAATAGCCCAACTCTAGAAGAAACCAAATGTGGGACTTCCTTTGGAACACGGCAAGTTCACAAAAGAACAAAGTTTTATGACTAAGAGAGAGGCTAGTACAGTACCCAGTTGTGCAAGCTTTGGTAAGAGCCATCCACAGGTTTTCTCCCAGATATGAGTTCAAGTAAGAACACACCAAAAGCAAAAACATCTGTTTTCTCATCCACAATTCCATGCATGTAGTACTCTGGAGCCAAATGCCTACAATGCATAGAAAATTCCCATTTCAAAAAACGTTTTTTTTCCCCTTTCAATGCTGCAATTATAGCTATCAGTGAAATATAATGGATAAGAGTACCCAAATGTCCCTTCAATTGGGGCAATTGAATGGTGAGTCCATTGTGAAGGAAGCCATTTGGCTAGTCCGAAATCAGATATCTGCCACAATCAAAACAAGTACTGTCATAAAACTGAACACATCAACTTGAGATTCAATTCAAAATAGGCAAGTCCTATACAGATTGAAAAGGAAAAGGACCTTAGGTTCAAAATCTGCAGTTAAAAGAATGTTTGAGGCCTTGATGTCCCTATGAATTATCCTTCTCTGGCAGCCCTTGTGCAAGTAATGGAGGCCATGAGCAGTGCCAAGAGCTATCTTATGCCTTGCTTTCCAATCCATTGGAGGCAAAGTCTCATCTACATGAAGATTTATAGACTATAATATTCACACTTGCAAACCCAGATGAGAAAACAAGTTTTTCAGCCTATTAAACCAAAAAAGATTCCATTTTTGCTGATATTGATTTATGTACCATGAAGAAGAGACGCAACAGAGCCTCTGGATGATAGCTCAAAGACAAGGTAAAGCCCATTGTCAATACAACAACCCAGAAGGGGCAATACATTTGAATGGCGAACGTGACCAATGGTACCAATCTCTGTCAAAAACTCCTTCTCTTTCCTTTCATCACATGAAGTTCTTGTGAGCCTTTTCACTGCAAATTCTTCTCCATCTTTCAATTTTCCCTTATATACCTCTGCGTACCCTCCTTTTCCAACCAGATTCTCTGATACCAAGTAAAAAAGATGTTAACTTTCAATACCAAAATCACAAAGGACAATACTTTTTAAAAGTTTCTTTAAGAAAAGCATAAGCACCTGGGCTGAAGCCATTGGTGGCATCAAATAGTTCTTCAAAAGAGAAGCATTTCCAAGTGGATCTTCGAGGACGTTCTGCAAGAGGAAGAACCTCGAAGTTCTCTTCGTTTTCTTTGCCAGGAGAACCATTCAAGCTCAAAACTTCTTCACCGAAACTGCGTCGTCTCAAAGAGAAAAGCCTCTTCAAGCTGTTGGTTCGAATATACTTCATTGCAATAAATATCAAACTGAAGGCTCTGTTTCATGCAGAACACTAAAGAGACAGAGAACTCTCCAGAGGATATAGAACAGAAGCAGGTGAAGAAGCAACACTCTGTTTTGGTCTCTCTCTCTCTCCTTCTCTGTCTTTCACATACACAGACACACACAGAAACAGACGCAAAGGCACAGAGATTTAAGAGGGAAGAGAGTCAAAGGATGTTTGTAATTTTTAATATTTTATTAGTTTAAGGAATAGCGTGAGTAAGGTTTAGAATTGACTGTGTTTGCATAGGATAATTGCTCATGTACTAGAGTCCGTTAGAGGAACTTAAATTCTTTGTCTCGTTACTCGTGTAACCATGGAAATGACACAAGCTGTCCCTCATTGCTTAAGCTTTTGACAGAAAAAAAGATCAGAAAAGTTGACAGAGCCTAATTGATCTGAAATGGAAAAGATTGGCATGGCCCAAAGCCAAAGGGTTGCGCTCTCTTGTGGGGTAGTAATAGCATGAACCTAAAACTCCTCCCTTTGTCTCCACTTTTGATTATATTTTTTAATTAGGTAAATGGAAAATGATACTTGCACGTCTATGTGTGTAGTTAATTTGAACTGTTAAATTAAAGAAAAAGTGTGTAAATAGTGTATTTATTTCTATCAATCATTTATATACTAATTTATCGGTGTTTGAAGGCCAATTAAGGCAATGGTTTGGGTAAAGTACTTTGAATTTATGTTAGAAAACGATCTCTACTGACTACTGAGAACTTACTTCAATTGCTTGCAAATTATTTTCCGACAGAACATTAACATTATATCTAAAACTAAAAATCAACATTTAATGCATCCTCCCTGAACTTTTTCTCAATTTTGTGCACGATACCAAAGGTTTAGCACATGTTTTTATTTGTACCCTATATGCAAATTCAACATTTGAGGCAACAAGCTTGTGACAGCAGCTTTTGCCTCAAAAACCAAATTTAACGTTTCAAGGCCAAATTCGGATATACATGTTTTTGAGTTATGAGGTGCTTTTGAGATCATAGTTGAGCATATGAACGGCAAAATATCTAAAGAAAAATATAGTTTTACAAAGTATTTATGTAACTCGAGTAGTTTAAATTCTTTTTATCGATTTAAAACAATTTTAATTAATTAAAGTAGTTTGACTCTACTTCAAAATAGTGTAACTTACATTATCTACATCCCTTGAATAAAATAATAAAAAATGCACAATTTGTATAAAAAATTTATACAATACTCTATTTTGATAAATAAATTTTCAAGTCAATTAACCCATAGGCTTCAAAGTCATTTACCCTTGCAGATAAATTGTCAAATTAAAATCATGAGAGCTGTTAGGTTAACCAAAAAGTTGACAGATTTATTTGGTGTGGCTCCCTGAAAGCCTCTACTCTTTTGTGAACCTGGAACACTGTGATGCTGAGCAAGTAACGGTTCCATATGCCACAGTCCAGAATTAGGTGGGGACTTAATAAACGCAACCAAGGAATGGAACATGAAGAAAAAGTGCACCCTTTAGTGGATATTAATTAAACCATCTCTATAAAGTGAAAGAGAGAAACTATTGAAAAAGGAAAAATAAACATAAAATAGATAGAACACAAGAACAGGAAAATCAATTCCATTCTCTGTATATGAACAGTGGACAAACCGAAACCTAACTCCTCTAGGAAGTAGTTAAAAATGAGACAAAATAATTGAGATCTCACTCCACCAAACAAAAAAAACACCACATAAGCATGATCTTGGTAATTTTTTAATCTTAAGTATAAAGAATCAAAGTTGTCATCCCTTTATTAGTACTAAGAAAAGCAAGCCATAGATTAATTAAGAAAAACAATGAGTCATCGATTGGATAATCTATACTACTCGAATGGTAATGCTTATGTGCTGTGTAGTCCATAAGATTATTGGTTTAAACTTCTTATGAGCTAAAATAATTCATAAAAAATTCTTGTTTATATGATCAGCCCATAGATGAATTATGAATGGTTTTGGTACATGACGGTTGGCTTTCATTAAACATATATATATTTTAATTATTTTTCTTAGAGTAAAGCTACCAAAACTTTGTCACGATGCAATTATAAGCAGGCTACAGAGAATAGTGTAGATACTTCAAAGACATCAAAATGTGAAAGCTAACAGTTGCTCATGATTATATTCATCAAGCTTGCTAGCTATGTTTCTTTTGGAACTTAATTTGGTCAATCTTGCGTCAACAAATGATTGGCTTTCATATATAATATTGGTATCTTTTTATTTGGGGGAGAAAAATGGTAACTTATAGCTTTCCAGCTAGGTATAACTCTTTTTTCATGTATCTAACTAGAACCACATGATTGAGAATGGTTTTCTTCCTTAAAATGTCATTATTCATAAACCATGCATATCTACGTTAATTTCCAAATCATATATATATATAGCTTCATGAAAACATTATGGAAGATAGAAAAACAATTCTATTAATCATGAAGTTCAAATAGAATTTGTAAAGTTTTAATTCCAGCGATAATTGAAAAGCCTATGATGAAGAATTCCTCTGAATTAGAAGTAAGAATGTCTTTAAATTTCTTATTTTAATGGTTGAATATATATGGGCAAAAAATTGATAACGTCTTTGGATAAAAATGTGTGTAATTAAGAACCGCGACTAGTAGTGAAAAGGAATAAAAGTTTATTTCTATTGGATATTTTATATTTCACTAAGATAAGTGGAATGTGATCTATGAAAAGTAATGCTCACAAATTACAACCATTCATATATATAGCTCAAGTTTTGATTTGAATAGTCTTGAAGAAAAAGGAACTTGTGCACATTCAAGATTTTACTTAATTACAAATCCTATTCTTTCATTAATACTGAGGTATATTTACACATCTTAGGGCGCCCTTTACTTTTTTGTTTTTTTTTATATATGTTGAAGTTAATAGTCATCACGGGCGAATCAATTCTACCCTTCAAATACACAAGACTTCTTTTGATTTTTGCTAAGAGGAGAGGACCACTGAATTAATGGTGGTGATATTTCCCTTCCCACCATAGTCTTGGAAGAGGGGAAGTCCCTTTCACGCCAACTAGAACTAAACATTTGCGTGTGGTCACCTTTGGCCATTAAAGTTTTTCAGCAAACACAGCATGAGCACGAGCAGTGTTCAATGAAACAAGCACTGCAAGCTATGCTTTGCTTTCTTTTCTTTTCCTTCCCTCTTTCTTCATGAGCTTCACAAATCACCTAACCAATGTACCTTTCGTTATTTTAAAATCTGATACAACAAAAAATTTAGAGACTCGAAAAATATATGGACAATAACTAATCAAACCCCATCTTTAAATAAGGCATGCATGCAGCTGCAACGAGGAGAGCGGATAAGAATATACGAGGGAATAACAAACCAAGATTAGAAAATTAGTACCTAAAAAATATTATATATATTGACTATGCCATTTTATTGGAAAAAAAAATGGTAAATAAATTCTCATTCTATGACTGCATAAGCATTCATTTGGGTGCTTGCATATCAAAAAGCAATTACCTGAAGAGGTAGAGAGGGACAAGTGGGAGGAATACCGAAATTTTCAATAAAATAAGATTAGTGTTGGCTGTTGGAGGCATTGGATGGATAAATATAGTTTTAGGCTTTTAGCTTACAACTTTGTGGTCTCCAAGATTTGTGCTTCTTGTGTATACCAAAAGTGAGATTAGGATTTCCATTTAACTGCATGCTTTCCCTGTTCTCGGCGCATGCACGAAACGCTTGTCGTCAATAAATCTGAAAAATGGGCCGAAGAAAAGTACAGTAGTAAAATGTTGTTTATCCATCAAAGGGTCAGCCCAAATCATCTTTATTATGTTAAAGGGCCTGGGCCTACTCGCTGAGCTGAAATATGTTTGGGCTACTAACATGCTTAGTGGGCCTTTTCCCAACCCCCAGTCCATAATATATCACATAGTGTTACCGCCAAATAGAAGGGGTGAGTAATTTTTGTGATAGGGTTAAACTATGATATTTACTTTGTAACTTTAGATGATAGGGTTAAACTATGATATTTGGTATATTAGTAAAAGATTATATGCTAAAATCTAAGATTATACCACATTTCTTTTTGTGTAAGATTACACTTAATATAATTCCATACAACTAGAACTCATCCCTTTATTTGCACTCTATGGTGGCTTTGGAGAGATGGCAACTTAGAATGTATAGAGGGGCTTTGGAGAGATGGCAACTTAGAATGTATAGAGGGTCGCCGCTAGTCTTCTTTATATGTTCCTCTTCAAATTCAAAGCATGACACAAGATTGCACTAGGGTGTATGGGGGTGACATGGATAGTAAAAGAAGTCCTCACTAGGGTGTGTTATTTTGGTAAAAAGACCGAGAACGGAAGGAGAAGTTTGAAGTAGAAATGAGTTGGCCACGTGTTGCAATCTGGTCTACAATTTCTCATTTTTAAATAAGCTAACTTAGCATGAGGTTAATTTGGTCTCCTTTTTTTATTCTCTAGAAATAATGACAAGATTCGTCTTTCGTCTCCTTTAATAGGCTATAATTTTTTCTTCTTATTCTCTTTATGTACCAAAAATAAAACTCATCTTTTTATAAAAATTATAAAATTTCACATTCTAGCATAAGAGGTGTTCAACTTTATAAATTTAAGACAAGCCTCAACTAAATACATACCTAAATAGTATTGATGTTGTTTTTGAAACTCATGAGTTCTGTTTTTATCCCTCCTACTACATAACTTGATCAAAATTACGGTATAAGATTAAGGGTAATAAGGTACTTCCAATCAAAACCCAAGGGATTTTACACAATCCGCAATTCAGATACTCGCAAGCGGGAGTTGCTTACTCATAGTGCCCTTATAGGGCCAAAAATGACCATAAAATCAAACACCAGCTCACACCTCCACCATGAGCGACCGCGACAGAGCTCGCGACCGGGACCGCGAACGAGACCGGGACCGGAACCGCGACCGGGAACGGGACCGAGACAGAGACAGGGAAAGAAGACGAGACAAGGAAGACCGCGACCGAGATCGAGCACGCAGCAAGAGATCCCGCTCCCGTACACCTGACCGCGCCCGCTCCCGCCACACGCGCTCCCGAACGGGTTCCCCTGACCGCCACCGCTCACACTCTCGTTCACGCTCCCCAGGTGAACGGTCCCACCGCCGGCGCCACCATCACCACCGGACACCTTCGCCTGAGCCTCCTAGGAAGCGTCACCGTAGAGAGTCTACAGCGGGGGATGAAAGGGAGACTCAGAAGGCGGTCTCGGACTTTGTGGATGGGATTGCCAAGGAACAGCAGCAGAAGCAGAAAGACAATGGCGATGGCGAATTGGAGGGAGACGATGCGATGGACGAGGATGAGATTGAAATGATGAAGAAATTAGGGATTCCAGTAGGATTTGACTCGACGAAGGGGAAGCCAGTGCCTGGTGCAGACGTGAGTGGCGTCAGAGCAGTGACCAAGCGGCAGCCTAGGCAGTACATGAACCGACGGGGCGGGTTTAATCGCCCATTGCCCGCAGAGAGGAACCGGTAGATTAGTTCAGTGTTTTGAGGTGCGTAAGGTTTTTCAAATTGTCTTCAATTTTGCCTCCAGATACTTTCAAACATATAATACGATGGTGTTTAAGGTGGATTTCCGATTTCAAGTTTAGCTATTAGGATTTTATTTAGCTTTAAGGGATAATTGGACTCCTCTCCGAGTATGTCTTAGCCAATCTCTGATTGTTGTGACTGAAGTAATGCTAAACAATGTTAAATCATTTATCTTAATGATGATGGCGCCCTCATTTAGTGATGTTTAGCCAATGTTATCTTCAATGGAGTGATATAGCAACCATCTGGATGGGTTCTTTCTAATATAGTTGCTAGGCTATGTAGTGGAAGTAAATTATTATGTGTTGACGATGAATCAGGGTTGTGAATGCTAGCAAACGTTATTTACGTTGACGAAGTATTTTTAGCCTTTTCATGTATTACACCATACTATGGAAACCAGCTTTTTATTGTCTTAAAAAAATTGAGTTCATTTCTCAAAAGCTGCTTCCACTATTTCCCCCACTCACCTTGCAGCGCCTACTATTGACAGTTCTCTGATGCACAACATATGTGAAATTTCTTTATCCTTTAAATTTTGATTCATAGTTTACTATGTGCTGACAATAGAATAGGGTGTATTTGTTCAAGCGCCCTGTTTGTATCTTTCTTGAAGATAAATGTCCTGTTGTCCTGATCTATATTGTTCATATGGTCTGTTCATATCTTTTGCTTTTGGATAAAAACCTTACTCTAAAGAGTAAAGACCATAGACGATAAAGGAGTCAACTGTAAGAAGAAAAAAGCAGGGCTTAAAGGATAATTTGTTGTTTATGCTTACACAGTCAGAGAACTACAATCTAAAGTCGTGCATCCTTTAGCATTACATATTACATGTTTATTTTATTTTTTTCCTTCCTCTGATCTTTCCATTAGCCTGACTTTGTGAGGTTACTCTGGGATATCTCTTCTTTGCAAAAAATTTAGGACTCTTTTCTTGCCTTGTGATCTTTTCTTAGCAGAAGTTATTTTGTAGGGATTTTTTTTCTATAAATATAGTAGAATTTTAAATTGTTTTTAATTGCGAGTGTTTGGATGGTAAAATGTCGGCTTTTGGGTTCTTTCAAGTCATGTCAAATTCACATGAGATCAGTTAGTTGTTGGTAGTTAAGGTGAATGATCTAGGTGAGTGGGAATGGGGCCATTCCTAGTGGACATCTATACAAAGGAAAGATTCCTACACGAGAGGTGAAGAATGACAAATTTATAACCTTATTGTTATAATTGTGTTAGAATTCACAGATGTGGTACTTAGAGAGCTCATTGTGCCTGGATTTTGTCCATGTTGTGGAAATTACGTTCTCGTGGTGGCATCATTTTCAGATCTTCTATGCTGCTTAGTTGGTCAGAAAGGAAGAAAACACTTTACGTTATGTAGGCAGGGAATATTCTTTCTTGGACATGCAATTTTGGAAGGTTTGATTAAAGAAATGAAGAGAAAGGTAGAGGATGTGAAGTGAATGTTCTATATGACCCTTTGCTGAAGTAATTCATCTTCAAGCAGTTAGACTCTAGTTGTACATAAGGTGTAACTGGGATAATGGCAATAATAACTTGTACTTTTGGCATATGGAACATTGTGCCTCTGGGCTTATTGCTAGAATGTATGTATTTTGTTACCGATCATATTTTCTATTAATCATAAAGATGCTATATTAGGTTTTCAAAGTGAAAGGCTGATTTAATCTTGGGAGAAAACTGGAGTGATAATTGGGGAAGGTCGAATGGGTGTGTTTTCTGCTATTGCAGTGCTGAGAAATCTCTCTTCAGAAGAAAAAACCCACTTTATGGGTGTGTGTTAACTGTTAATACTAGTGCATGTGCTGTTACATTCTTCATTTTGTATTAATTTTCATGGCTAAATTTTGAAATAAGTAGTGATCAAGTAACGCAAATTCTTCGGTGCTGATCTTTTCTTTATGGAACATATTATTTCTTGCATGTCTGGTAGCTATAACAGATAAGAAGTTCCTGGAGAATATTAGTATCCCTTTATTGCTGTGTTTTTACATAACTTAGTGGTCATTATTGTTCAACTTGCAGATGTAATCCCCTTTGGCTATGTTTCAATAACTTGGATGCCTCAAACCCTTGGTAGGACCCCGAAGAGAAAGCTTTAAGAATTTCTTCATTTGTGTGCTGCATCTGATAGCCCGTGCTACTTTGAGCTCAATCTCGTGTAATCGGTGTTATACTTGTCAAGTGGCATTGAAAATTGCCGGATTATTCATGTAGTATCCGTGACTGATAGCATACCTTGTACCTTAAGATGCGCATGCTGTGACCATGTGGTGAGATGATTCTGACTTTATTATCATGATTTATGGATGTGGTAGTTTTTCAAAACTCTAACCTAAACCATCATAGCTTTGTAGGTACTGTGCTCAAAGAACAAGTGCGCAAGTGTACTACTATCTTCCAGATTTGTGATTTCTTACTAGAATTTATACTACTAGATTTAGCATTCATATTCTTGTTCAAGAACCATCACTATTCACGAATACTTACCAGACATGGGATCTCTTGTCTGTGCTTACTGCTGGCATTTGGAATCTAGCCATTCTCAGTCCTTATTGTTTTCTCCAATCACAGTCAGCATGCGTGCATGGATGTCTTGGTTGAAAAAATATTTTTAAGACTTTCTTTATATGGTTATTGTTCGACATAAAGTAATTGCATGTTGGTCTTTCCCCTTTCTTTGTTTCAATCATTTTATTTAATTTATTTCTCAAAGAAGCACGGGCTATCAGATTATTTATTAAAGATAATTTTAATTTATATATAATCCATGAGACAAGAAGAAAACAGAGAACGCAGTCTTGCTGAAGAGATATTAAAAATATGTAATGGATGTAGAATTTCGTGAGAATAAGAAAACGCTGCAAGTTACGTAGAACATGACTTGTCTAATTGTCTTATATAGTATGTTATATTTATTTTCTATAAATAATTTGAGATCATTATTATCTTTTTTTTTTTCTCTGAAGAATGAGATCGTCATTTCTTTGGGTGGTCGAAAGATGGATTTTTTAATCTATAGCCATTTCTGAAACAATCAGAGCAAGCTGCAACTCTTTTGAGCCTTTATAGAGAGCATTTTACACATTTACGAATAGCTTTTGAAAAAATCTCTCCTCCTCTTCAATAAAAAGAATATTCTTCCTCTCCAGTAGGTTGCGACTGTTTCTTTTTGGGGGTTTATATCCAATATGAAGGTTATGGCTTATTGCTCAAGAGAAAGTATAACTAGTTAAAGCGGCTGTTTTGTTAAGTTTATACGACATTTTAAAATATTATAATCATACTGTTAGTAGTTCATGATAAATCCAATTTGAATGCCTCTGATGGACTAATAAGTAATAACCATGCTTAGACATGAGATTGGCACTGTTATCAACTTAAAACTGCGACAATTTGACCTAGTTAAACAAAGTAATTACATAAAAATGATATTATTTAAAGTATTTACTTAAAAAAGACAATTTTAAATTGTTTAATATTTTTTTGATCAAAGAAGAACACATTTTACCTCTTTAAAGTGAGTTCAAACTGAACACACTTTATACATAACGCATGTCTATCTTTGACTGAAATATGATCTAAAAAATTATGAAGGGAACACGTTTTATACATAGTGTTCCAAAAGAATATGTTTTATATATAAAGCATGTTCCTTCTGCCTTTCACACTTTGCTATTTAAGTAAAAAGGAGCAGATCAATTATTTTTCTTTTCTTTCTTTCTCTTTTTCAAATGGGAGGAAATGACTTTTTTTACCTCTCAAAAATATTTGCATGCTCATATAGAATAAATATTACTTCCACTTCTGTCTCTCTCTCTTATAATTATACCTATCAGATACACATGTCTAAGAGTTCAACCGTCCCAAATATATACCTGTACAATGTTATGACGAAGAAAGCAATCCAGGAAACCTAGGGAATCAACTAAAAAAATTGAGAACTCTCCTCCCTGACACCGTCCCCAGCCCCACTCACTTTTTTTTTTTTTCCATGACCCCANAAACTAAAAAAAAAAATAGTAAAATAAAACCATACAATTCTTCCTATGTACCACAGAACCCAAAATAAAAATATAATCACATAAAACGTGGTCAACAAATAAAGAATGAGTGGTTTTCACGGATTAAAAAATGTGATTTTTTTTTAGATGACAATATTAATAAAAAAATATTTAATTTTAACTGTTAAAAAATAATTAGCTTAATTGGTCAAGATTAATATTTTTATATCTTAGTTGTTATAATATTGTTTTGTTATAGCGATATTACATTTTTTTTTTGTTTAAGTTAGTTGACCAAATGATCAAATGTGCTATTTTACAGTTAAAGAGAATTGAATCTAAGAAAAAAAGGTAGAAATTTTTTTATTCTGAATTAGTTGATCAAATAATTAAAACTGCCATTTTATCATTCAAAAAAATTAAACTTAAAAAAAAGAGATAAAGAATAGCCTTAAGACTAGAGTCAACTCTATTTAGCCAAGGACTTTACTCTATCACAAATCTTTATAGTACTTCAGAAACCTCTATAAAAAATAAATAAAAAAAATAAAACCCTACAATTCTTTGCTGTAGGCCAAAACCCTCCATTTGATAAAGCAACAGAGCTTTCGTTATCTATTTAAATATGCTAAAGCTTTTGTGTCTCTTAACTTTTTGTTTTTGGCTATACATATGTTTGTGAAACATTAGGTGGGGTCTCATAGCTGGGCGCATTCCAGGTCGGAAAGCTGAAGAGGTGGAAAGGTATTGGATAATGAGACATGGAAAGTTGTTTGCTAGCAAAAGAGAAAGGGATGGGGAGAAAGAAATAGCAAAGCGTGTGCCATATTTTAGTTAAAGGCAGATACGTGTTATGTATAAAGCATATTCAATTTAAACCCGTTTTAGAAAGATAAAACGTATTTTTATTTTGATTAAAAAAATATTAAATAATTTAAAATTGTCCTTTCTAAATAAATATTTTAAATAATATTCTTTTTATATAATTAGTTTGTCTAACTGTGCTATTCTGGTCAAATTGCATAAAACTGCACTCAATTTGGACAGAAATTGAGTGAACAAACTTGAACATCTTATGCGGACAGTCGAGCAACTATGTCATTCTGACCTGTCGTGGATCCTGAGGGTACTCCTGAAGATCCTCCAATGGAGTATCATTCTTAGTTTGTTGTCAACTTGTCACTGTCAGGACCACAACCTCATTTCACTTCCTAGGAAACAATGGGCTTGAATGATCTTTCCTAACCCACTAGCTCAAATGACTATGCTCCTTAATCAAACACACGTAAATGCCAGAAATATAAAATATATGCCCAATTGCGCATCTTAATGAAACCAAGGAATGCCAAAACCTATGGGCTGGTTTTGCCACAGGATTATCATTAGTTATTTGAAATCAAACCAAAAGCTTAATAGTTTTTTCCTCAAAACAAACGGCTGTAGCATTCCAAATCTTTTTTATTCGTAGTGTGATGAGTAGTAGTAAACAGCAAAGCTGCCAGTAAGTACTTAGAAAAAACAAAACAAAACAAAACAAAAAAAGGAATGAAAAGAACCAAGTTTGAGCTTCAATTGAAAGAGGAGCAAAATGCATCAAGCGCCAGCAGTGGAGGCCGGTTTCTGAATGACAAAAGCCATGGACTGCATGTGGCGCTGGTTGTCAAATGCCAAGCAGCGTATATATGCATTTGGGTATGCCTTTTTGCACTCATGGACCTCGTTCAGGACTTGGGAGGAGTCGCTGCAACCAAACATGGGTAACTTCCAGAGTGTCCAATACCTCCCATCATAGTAGCCAGGCATCTGGCTATTCTCTCTACGAATACACCCCACCTTCAAAGGTCCAAATTCATATATATAATAATCACAATACTGTAAATAAAGAAAGCATCAATTCCAAAATACATACAAAACCAGTTCTCCATCATGTTAAGAATCTACCTAGTCCATTAAAGCAAAGCTCAATAATAATCAATATCAAAATTTTCTTGAATCAAGATAGTTATTGCATGATCATTAATAGTTTCCATGGATGCCAATATAAGCAATTCTAACATAGCTAATAATAGAACGATGAACACAAATCAACAATATCATCTGAACATAATTTAACCTTACATCATCAAATTCAAGGCAAGGAATCCATCCCTTCTTGAGCATGTAGTCAATCTCCTTTGCAATGTTGTCATCTGAAAGTGGGGGGAGGAAGGAGAGTGTTTCGAACTTCTTGTTGTTCATGGGATTCCATGTCTGTTTAAACACACCAGAGAGTAAAACAAATCAGCAAAAAGAGGGGAAGAAAAAGGCTTACCATACATGACTATCTGATCAATTTTAGATCTTTCACTGGTTCACACTTTACCCGGATGCAGTGAATTTTAGAACCATTGGAGACAGTTTTCCGTTCCCATCCAATGGAACCCGTGCTCGGGCAAAGATTTGTTGAGTTGGATTTCAAGCCAACAAAGCCAGCCCCAGCAACCTGAAATGCAAAAGTTCCGGCAGACATATCTCAAGTGTTGAAAGAGAGGTTGATTAAGAGAGAGATAGGTGCTGTGGAAGTACGGACTTAAAAATGTAATATAGAAAGAGGTCGAATTTGTAGAACTAAAAGACAAAAAGAGTCGGCTCGGTGCTTGTAGAATGATGTATGATATGTTAGAGAGGTAAGTAAGCAGTCTACGAAGTCGGTGGGCACAAGGTGGAGAGTTAAATTAGGCTCTAAAACTTTGATTTCATCAACATCACCCTGCCTTTTCACAATTCTGATTAGCAGCACTAAGGTTTCGAGGGAAGGTAGGGCCCCCGTGTCATTGAGGAGTAAAGACATTACCATAACCGTTTGAATAAAATAATCAAATGATTCCTTTTCAGTCCCTTTTCTTTTGGCTTTTCTGGTGCACAAAAACCAAGTTTGGCTTGACATAATGAATGACATTTTTCACAGGCCAAATAATGAATGATTTTTTCGGTTTTCAAAAGACAAAACAAATAACTGAATGCACAAATAAGTGAGACGAATTACCGGGGCAAAATGGAGAGCATGTGAACTCTAAGGATAAACCAATAGGAAATAAACTGTTCTGGGGTTTACCCTGGACATGTCTCAGCATGCATATGGAATACAAGTCTGAAGTTATGCTTATATAAAGTCATCCTTTGCCACCGGAAAATCCTCAAGTTCCTTTCCCAGTTGACACAAAACGTTATAGATGTCTCTTGAATAAGAATGAGACTTATCATCAACAACAAATTTGTGGATGATCTGATTAATCTCTATGAAACTCCAAGCAGAAATAGCTGGGACTGCTCTATCTTTCATCATTTTCCTTATCTTGGAAGCGCTCTCCCACCAACCCCTACTGGAATACATGTTTGCTAGAAGGACGTATCTTCCACTATGTTGAGGCTCTAATTCAATCAACAATTTCCCCACCCTCTGTCCCAACTCAACATGACCATGCATCAAACACCCATTGAGCAAAGAACCCCATATAGCTCCATCTGGTTCCATTGGCATACTCCTTATCAATACTTCAGCCTCTTTGATTTGTCCTGCTCGTGCCAAAATATCAACCATGCATCCATAATGCTCAATGGATGGTGAGATGCCATAAACTTTACTCATGCGTCCAAATAACCTCCATGCTTCATTCAACAGATACTTATGATTGCAAGCAGTAAGAACTCCAACAATAGTCACTGCATTTGGTCCGGGGCCAACCTTTTCCATATGTGCAAATAGATCAAGCGCCAGTTGATTCTTTCCATTAATAGCCAAACCCAATATCATAGCACTCCAAGCAGTAACGTCTTTATGTGGCATTCTACTAAATATTTCCTCTGCGGCTTGTACAGTTCCGCATTTTGCATAAAAATCAATCAACGCAGTACTTATCTCTAGTTCATATTCAAAACCATTTTCATCAATGAAGGAGTGAATCCATTTCCCTTCTTCAAATGCACCTACCGCAGCACAGGCATTTAGAACACTCACTAAAAGATACCTGTTCGGCTTCACATGTATACAACTCTTCAACTCGCGGAAGAGGTCAATTCCCTCATTGAAACAACCATTCCTGACATACCCAGATACCATTGCGCTGTAGGAAACATCATTTCTTTCAGGGATTGCATCAAATAAAGCCCGTGCTTCGTTGACCAACCCATTGCTGCAATACCCACTAATAAGGCTGGTCCAAGAAACCACATTCGTATTGGGACTTTCATCAAACACACGACGTGCAACTTCTATTGCTCCATGCCTTGAATATAAACTTATTACAGAGCTAATAACATAAACATCTGATAAATTCCCGAGCCTCACTATCAGGGTGTGAACCTGCTCAAGCAGAGACAGAGAAACACAAGCTTTGACCACTACAGTAAGAGTACGAGAATTTGGACGGATACCTATCCTGCGCATGTTGTTGAAAATGGAGAGAGACCTTTGGAACTCTGAATGTCTCGAGAAACCCATTATCATGGAATTACAATCAAAGATATTCGGCGTAGAAATATGATTGAAAAGCGTCTCCGCGTAGCACAAATTACCATGTTCAGATTGAGCACAAAAGGCTAAGATTCTGCTAGAGACGAAAGCAAAACTAGCAAGACCATGGGTAATTGCATGAGCGTGGATTTGCTTCAGCTCTTTCATGCTTAAGCATCCTTGCAGCAGACGTAGAAATGGACTATATGGGATTGAACTGAAGGAAATTCTGCTCATGAGAGCACTTGGGAACTCCCAAAGTCCAGAGAATCTAAACGCCTACAAAATATAAATATAAATAATAGAACCCTATGTTAAAACACTCATCTCATGTTCATGTTCCTGTTTATTAGTTTATATATGCAGCAAAGGTATACTTGAAAAACAAAAGAACTAAAAACCAAAAACTTGAGTACGAATGTCTTGCTTTCTGAGCTCTGGTTAACTTGAACAACCCGTGTCACAAGGATAATAAATATCTGCGTTTTTCTCTTGTTCAGTGTTGTTCATAATGTTCTACTGGGGATTAGTTTGGTACGGGAGTCATGAGGGTAAATTTTAGGGTTTAGTTTTGTTAGGTTTCACCCTGTGCAGAGATTTACAACACTTGGTATCCAAACATCATTTCTCAATATGTTTTATGCATTTTATGGGACGAAAGCTGAACGTGAAAACGACACTATTCTCACGTTTGACTAAACCAAGGAGGAATTTGTTCGGCACAAATCCTCCGATGTTATTTATGTACCAAAGAGCTCAATATTTCATATAATTGGAATGATATAAATTTGAAACAGTAACTGTATTACAAAAGAAGTGAATCTACAATCTTACATCATCATATGAATGACAATGCTGAAATAAATATAATCAACTGTCTAAATGAAGAATATTAGAGATCTAAAGAATTACTGCATTCATGAAACCCTGGAATGGGTTCAAAGTAGCTGGACCTACGAAACCTGGTCAATGCCAAAGCTTCATGCAGAACCCAGCCGGCACCGTAGATTGTCTATTGCTTGATATACATTCTGAGAAGGTGTCCACGAGCTGCTCTGCCAGAGATGCTGGATCTTCAAGAAATGTATCAATATATACTTTCACGATCCTTACTTCTTGTGGCGTTGCTCTCAAGCTGTACCAAGTCAGAAATTTCTGCCTGAAGTTCTTTTCTATATGCCCTTCACACTCTAGCCGTCTAATCACCTTCACATAATACTCAAAATCTCGATCTGAAAACACATTGGCAGCACAACCCTCATCTTGCCTTTCCCCACTTCTCTTCTTAGATGTGCTGCCATCTTGAGGGCCCTCTCTTTTCCCAGACCCATTTTCCAGATCCTTGCTGCTGGATTTAGATCTCCCATTTCTTCCTGGTCCATCCTTAAGTATATCCAACTTGCAGGGTGTAATAGGCAAGCCTGCATCTGAGCTACCTGGAAATGGCAGACATTCCCTCCCAGTCTGAACTGGGGAATTCAACCCATTATCGGTGCTCACGTCCTCGATGACTTGTTCCTCTGGTGACTGCTTGTTTTCAAGGTTTAGCACATAGGGACCGGGTAGAGAGCTGGTCATTCCAATGGTATGTTGCTTGTCTGACAAAAAATCTGCATCAGCTGGAAGTCTAAGCACCCCTCCACCTATGTTGGAACTGTCAATAGCATCATTGGATAAATTTCCAGAAGCATGCTTGTCAGTGTCCTTGTTGTAAGCAAGATAATTATCTGCTCGATTATCAGTCTGGTCACTATATGGATTACTGTTGTTAGTTTCGTCTTCAACTGAAGAAGGATTGGAAAGGCTGCTACAGTTGGTTACTGGGCTCTGACTTCTTTCTGTTGCTGAACAGTTTGGGACTTCATCCTCGCCATGCTCTGTTGAGAAGTGAACTTCACGCATACCCAACTCCCTTAAATCGCTGAATGAAACAACTTTGAAACTGTATTTTGTAGATGGAATTAGACCCCTGATACTGAACCTTTTATTTGGTAGAAGCAAAGTGCAAGTTGGTTCCGCTGGATAATCTATATCATGAGCTTTGCGGTGCCACAAAGTATAACCAATAATACTTTCCCCAGATGGATCTTCAGAACCCAAAATCACAGTGAGGGATGTTGCAGTGACATCTTCAAATCTCACCATAATTGAAGCAACCAAATTTGTATCTAAAAATGTCAATCATGTACAACCACAAAAAGGTCAATAATTACCTGATTCAAGAATCTAGACCGAAAGAAAAAAGAAAAAACTGCTGGCAACTGTACCATGCAATACAATACCATGGTTATGTAATTTGAAAGAAAGTGCCAAATGGATATTAATAATGTGCAACCCAATTTACAAATCTGGAGAAAAAATAAATGAAAGAAGTTGATTCCAGAGTACACAACTACTATGCTTGTCACACAGATCACCATCCAATCAGAAGATGAAATTTTCACTTTCTCTCATAATGATGGAGCCACACACACAAAGGGAAAAATGAGTCATCACCTTGAATAGTTGGATTGGGTGATGGATGCAAGATCCTTTTAGAAAGCAATGAATCCAGTGATTCCAGAGCAAAACCACAGAGTTTCTGAACCTCTGGTCCTGATGAAAGTCTGTTCACAATGCCCCTACCAATCTTCACAGGTGATCCAATCAATGGACCTACTTCAGGTTCAAGTTTCTTCACCGCCTCATCCACAATTTCATGAAGTTTTTGATACTTTTTGGTCCCTTGTAAAAGTCTTTGGCTTAAGGAGAGACGATAGCAGAGTATGTCCACACGTCTGGTATCCTTTGCCAGCATCAGTTGTTTTCTCCAGCATCTAAATCATTTTAAGACACAAATCAGATGAGATTGATTTTACCCTACACATATTCCAATATTTCATCCTCATAGGAATGTGACGTACAGTTTAGCAAGCAATCATAATAAAAATAGTCATCTGACATTCTCTCTCTAGTTCCGCAACTATTACCTCCTGTTATGCTTGTTCTCTCTCTTGTCCGGCTCCCAATGCCTCATGTTATGCTTGTCCACTATTACCTCATGTTATGCTTGTTCTCTCTCTGTTTAACAAGCACAACATGAGGCAACTAGTAGCTCTTTTCTACTGGAACAAATTATTAAGTCAACTTTCTCACCTTGTTATTAATTAAGTAAACAACCATCTTAAACCAGAAATCCTCATGCTCAACTTTATTGTTACCTATTCTGCCAGCCTGTGATTGAGCTTACGATCCTCAAATCCACTATACCTACTTTATGGGCAATTTTTTCTTACAACCAGACCATATGAATAGTGAGCTTTATAGCAATCCGACAGCATAAACTTCATTACAACTGTTAAAATTATGTTAAAAAAAATAAGTAATGATAAATCACCAAGCCTTATAATATCCAACATGAAGTTTGATTTACTCTAGAATAGAAAATCAAGAAATCTAGAGCTATATAGCTTCAATCTTTTGAAAATAGTTTCTAGTCCAGATTTTCCAATTTTAGAGAAACACACAGAAATAGCCATCAATTCTGTAGAACAGCAATCTATAAGTAATAACAAACTGCACCTTTCTCCCCTCAACAAGATAGTATTGCATTCATATAGTTTCATGCAGCCACTGTTTTCTATATGATCTTTGGATTCCTTAGTAAGGTCTCATATTTAGAATATAATTTCTTATGAAGGACAAACTAGACAGATAAGTTACTTCTTTGATCTTTCCACATCAACTATTAAGATTTTACCCAGAATCCTCAGTCTCCAACTGGATCTTGAAAACAATCATTGCCAAAATACAATCCTCATCAGGTGGAGAAGACACTCCCAAAGACAGAGACAGAGAAAGGGGGCGGGGAGAAGCAGCAATTTTCAAATGGATAGAAGATTTTATCCAAGAAACTGAAAAACGTATAAGCATAAAAGTACACTATTACCCGAGCAAATCATTCACTTTCCTACAGGAGACACAGTAGAACCCTCCATCAAGCTTGGGACATTCTCCATCTTTGGCAATGCCAGAACTATCATGTTTTAAAGCACACTCAAGATGGCATGACAAGCCACATGAATCACCAACAAATGGAGGCTCAGAGCTACATATTAACCACAGGCTAGGATCTTTATTGTCGTCATATTTATGACAAATGCAGCATGAACATCTTTTGCAAAATGCATCAGCAGGAGTCAGGGTAGCTTTGCACGCTGTGTTTTTGCAGTATGTGGTACTACTGACATCTCCACCACCACTTGCGACTGAAACATTGTTTGCTGGAACAGGTAATCGACATGGATTCTCGGTTTTTCTCTGCCTTTTTGTTGGTTTCTGGCCATGTGCAGGAGAAGTATTTGGCTCAAGGTCTGTTGAAGTTTCAGGGCCTCCTGATTTCTTTTCAGAAACAATTTTTAGAAGGTTTTCTATAATTTTCAACTTTGTCAACCCAGTATACTTCCTTTCTTTTCCCATCTCTGCACAAAGGATCTGCAAAATCTCTTGACGGCTCCAGGACTGTAGCATCTCTGATGCACCATGTGACCACTTAGAAATTTCATAAACAAGTTCTCTTTTTTCCTCCATACTCAACTTACTGCACTTAGAAGGATCAAGCGTGAGACCTAGAACACATGAAAACAAAAACATACATTAGTACATTAATTATGGAGAGTATAAATAACTTTCCAAATCATGCAGGAAACTTAGTTCTAGAAAGACTCCTTTCATCTTCTTACTCCCCTCCCCCCCTCTACCATTCTTTTATTTTGAGCAGAAATGATTCCAAAATCAGATAAAACAAAACCAGCCATAAAAAATTCTCATAAAGAATGATGTACCTCAGATTCATGCTAGACATGTCATAATAAAGAAATTAGAACATTAATGAGATTACGATGAGGAACACTAGATCAATTACATGAAATTAAAATGTAACCATCTTAACTTCATTAAGAATCAGTCAGTCCAGTAAGTCATGTGAGAAGTTAAGGATACAATTTCATTCATAGTCTAAAATATTGGCTATAAATATAAAATAAATTTACGAACAAGCTCCGCCATAGAGCATACATAGATGGTTGACTTTGCCTTAACAAGGACGTCCCAACCACAAAAAATTGTATAAGAATATAGGGGAGCTCCGAGCTCCGGTTATTAGCCAATCCAGTAAGCCAATTCAACTGGACTTAGCTTCCTTTGATTTTTAAATGTGGCCCCATACTGTCCAAAGAGAGAACCCATGGATCACTTATTTTAGTAGCTTACACCAGATGCACCAACCCATTATCATCAAATACAAGATTACCTCATTGAGACCTCCTCATAATGCATCAAAAAAGAAGAACACAGACACACACACACTAATTCCTACCCGAGATTCAGAGGGGAAGAAAAGGAAGCGACCACAAAAAAATTTAACGATAATAAAAAAATAAACCAGATATGACACAATGCTCCAGCAATCTACTTATTACAGGAACCATATAGATTAATCAACAGCTGGACCTCAAATTAGCTGGCAAATTTACATCCAACAGAGTATCATGGCAGATAAAAGAATCCTTTTAAATTCAATCACTCCAGTTTCAAGAGACCCAGATTGAATCAACGGAGGAAATAATGGGGTAGATGAGAATTAGACAAAATTCAAATGGATGTAGAGACAAAATAAGAAGATAGTAAGGCGTTACCCTCTAAAGATGAATCCGAAGCCATAGCGTTTCAACGATAAGAAACTACTCATACCAGCACATTACCACCAAAATCTCAAAACTTTTGCGAACCTGCAGAAGAGAAAATCTGCCTCAGGACACACACTCCATATATGAACAAGAATAGTAACAAAAAAATGATGAAAATTGAGGAAGAATAAGAAAACCCAAAATAAGAAATGAATGAAAGCGGGGGAGGGGGACTGAAAGGGAATGGAATAACAAATACCAAGAAAGGCGCTAGAAATTCTATCACAACCAACGAATCCATGAATTGGAAGCTCGTTCTCACTCACTCACTCTCTCTCTCTCTCTCTCTTTCTCCTCTCCTGGCTGGGTCCTCTTTCAGTGCTTTTCTTTTCTTTTCTTTTCAGAACCCGAAGCAATAGTGGAAGGGAGATTCGAGGAGGACCTTGCTCATTAGAGAGAGAGAGAAACCGAAGGAAAAGCAATTCGTAGATGAAATGAAATAAATAAGCCCTACGATTACGAATGAGGCTATTCGCCGGGGCAAAAGCGGCTGCATGCTCGCTCAACATTTGCTTTCAGTTACCTTAGAATAGTCTAACGTACCAAACTACCAAAATAGCCTCACCTTCATCTAGTATCTACATGGGACAATGCATTTATGTTGGGAGTGGTGTCTGGTGTGTATCCACATATACCACATCCATCTAAAAGACAAAAACTCACAATTGGGGTCACCATTCTCATTTATTGAAATAGAGTTATTTGAGCGTTACCATTCTCATTTTTTCCAATAAAATACTTAAATAAACTCTTAGAAATTTTGTTGGGAAGTTGAAAGACGAATAGATTATTAACACCTCAACAAACCAACAGGATTTTCACTCTTGTATGTTAATCTGGATCATTTTTTAACCATACCATCCTTATCCTTATAAAGATAAAATTATATAATGTTTGATTGTGTTTCTACATTTTTCTAGAGAAAATATTTAATGTGTGCTTGGAAATTATCGAGGAGTCAAATAACGTATTGGTTCTTAATGTGATGGAAGTTAAAGATTGTTATGTTAAAAAGCCAACATGATTCTAACTTTTAATATTAATTTGCCTAGTTTTTTAACCTAGAGTAAATAATCAATACTATTGCTCTTGAAAAACAACAACCATGTTGTATATAATTTTGTGTTTGTACATTATTTTTACAAAAATAATTTAATGCATAGTTAAAATTTGTCAAAAAGTTTAAAGAGGCATTGATTCTTTAATTAAATAATATTATGCTTCTAGAGACACTAAGAAGATTAAACATTAGGTTTTTTTTTTTTTTTACGAGATAGTTTTTACACTTTCGAGATGAGATTAATCTTCACTCGATGTTTTGGCCACTAGTACTTTCAGTGGGTTTCTTTTTGATTTTAGTAGAGCTCGAACTGTTGATATTATCTCCTGATTTACCTCACATAAAATTTAATTTACTAACTGAATCACACTTAATGATTGAACATTAAATATTTTATTATAGAAATTTTGAGTTCAATTTATATTAAAAATAGATAATATAAGATTTACGAAAGACTAATCTTATTGTAAAAAAAAAAAAAGTTAAATATTACCATTGAGAAGTCAATGCTACTCTAATTCTCATTATTATTTGGTTAATTTTTTAAATATGTAAGATGATTAAAAAAAAAAAAAACAGTTGGGTACATTTTTTTATAGATGAGGGGTATAAGTGTCCATTTGCAGGGAGGTCACGGATTGGATATTTAAGAGTATTAATTTTGTTGCTGTCACACATGTGAGATCAGATTAAAGAGGAGGATAAGATGGTCAATCCACAATGGGAGTCCCACAAAATTTACAGCCGGATAAGGCAAAAAGGTATAGGAGGTATAGGTTGTGCATGAAATTTCTTAAAGTTTGTTCATATTTTCTTATTCGTACAATTCAATTATAGTGCAGATGTGGCGTTTCTGCTTCCCATCGCATGCCCACACCACAGCCCACCCATTAATTTCCTTATTTGCGGAATGCTTTAGCTTTAATATTGGACACTGCACATTTATTATCCTTGCTTTCTTCTCCACATAATAATAATAATAAGCAAATAAAAGAGAAACAAATCTTTTATGGTTCCCAGTTTACTTCCCTACTTGCTACTGCATTTAAAATATATTACTATATTAAGCAAATTTATGGTTACAAAAACAAGGCAACAAAATATAAAATGGGAGAGCATTTTATGTAAACAATTTTTTTCAGTGGCTAATCTAAAAATAACAACAATGTTACAAGATTCGTATCACCTTAAACCCTTTTTAAAGCTTATTGATATTCGCTAAAAATTAACTTATATATTCCATTACTGTCAATATTATAACTATTATTAATCGATATAGTTTTTAAATGGACACAGTTACCCTTGGCATGACATCGCCAAAGATGCTAATCTTGAAGTCATATAGTTTTGGGAATATTAATATGTAAGATATGGCCATGTTTTAGTTGAACCATATCGTAAAAATGCTCCTCAGCGTGTGTACATTATATAATTTAAAAAATAATTTCATTGAATAATAAGAACTGGGTAACATGCTTGAGACCCTTTGCAATAACAGAGACTATGCAACAACATTGATATTTTATCTACGTGTAACGTTACGAATTGTTCACGTCGGAAATAAACGAAAAGGATAAAGTGAAGTATAGTAGAAATGAAAACGACATTTGCCTAAACAATCATAGGAGAAGCGATTAGCGATAAGGGCGGTGCACTGAGTGGGAGCCGACAAATGACAATTTGTGTGTGAAAGGTTGTGAATTGATGGGATGGGAGGGGACGAAGGGCTTGTTTGTTTGTGGATTTTGAGAATGAGATCTTCTTTGACTTAATTGAAGGCTTATAGTTTGCCATTTTTTTTCCATTCCAAAAGCACTTAATATCTATATGGATTATGGATAATCTTGGCTTGGGTTAGATAGTTACATTTATGAAAAAGAGTTTTAGTTGGATGAAACGTGCTTTTCAGTTGGTCTCTTCACTTTTTTTTAATTTAAAATTTAAATTCTTTTAATTATAATTATAATTGCCATTTAACTAAGATGTGATGAGAGTCATTTGCATAACCGTAGGTCATAGGGAAGAGATTCAGTCATGTTAACTTGAGTCATGTTGCTTAGATCTAAGCTGTCTATTCTATTTAAGGTCATTTCAACCATTAAAACACATTAATATTTAATGGTTGAAATGAGCTTTAATAAAATGAACGGCTCAGATCTGAGCAACATGACTCAAGTGACATGACTGGATCCAAATCCCAGGTGATAATATATGGTGGGTTTTAATTTGTTTGTTGCATGGTTGTCCTCACTCCTCACCTCTATCATGCATGTACCAATAATTTAGACAAAATAAGAAGGCAATGCTATATCATAAATGTGCTCCATCATCACCCATGTGCCTCCAATCTCAACTCCCAAGTCCCGAGTGCTTTATTAATAGAACCACACAAAAAGATAAATTATAAAATTAAACTCAAGGACAAATTAAGTATATTTAATTCGATTAAAATTTACCATGTCTAAATAATCCAATGTAAAATTAAACCTCCAAAGCAAACATCATGTGGAGATGTAACGAAAACGTCAAGTTTCAAACGAAGCACAGACCAAATGTGTGAAGAGTAATTCGAGATTCCAGAATTTTCTCTCTTTATAATTAACAGTAATTCAGAAAAAAGGTAATCACGGGGTTCATGTGATTTTCTATCAATAATGTGATACTGGATTCCTTGTGTTTTATATCTTAGATAGATACCAAGTATCAGCTTCCTTAAGATAAATTATATTTGCATATAGCATGTTAATAAATTTGCAATGATTTGAGACAGTATTAAGTTGATGAATATTTGAAAAAGTTTATTTGGAAATGTAAAATCGAAAAGCTTTGGTAATTTCGTTCTATTATTTGCTCCACTAACACACATTCACATTTTCTGAAATCTTCGATTCCAATCCATTATTCTAAAGTCTAAACTACGCTACATCATATCATAGCTTTAGACTTTTCTAAAGCTAGGAATGATATGAATGATTTGTTCCAGGCTCCAGCTGCCATACATTAAAAACAAGTTAAAAGATAATTAATTAGAAGCCATTATATATATATATATATATATAACATCTTTGCATCTCAGCCACTTGAAAATTGGAAATTGTAATAAATATATATATGGTATTATTATGGAGTGATTAATAATTACTATTATTGGTTAGGGTGTGCAAAAAGAGAAATTATGTTATTGGACATGCTTCAGAAATAACTATTATCGTCTTTGTGGTCCTTCCTCATCTTCTTTCATTTTCATTTTTCGGTGGTCCTTCTTGTTATCAATCATGGCATAAGAATCATTGCATTTCTTTTGCCCTTTGTAAGTTTCTTGCTGTTTTTAGAGCTTTACGGTAAAGTTATTAATTGGGTTAAGTTACCATGTGGAATCATTAGCAAAAAACAAAATATACCATGTGAAACTAAATTCCAATAAAATTACAAATATACTTCTGACTTCTCATCAGGGGTAGGTAAGGAAGAAAATATCTGATTTCTTACAGTCATACCCACCCTCACCAACTCTCTCCTCCCTTATACTAATTAAGCCAGGGTTATTATTTTTTAATAAATAAAGTAAATTATATAATTGTGTAAGTAACTACATCCATCTCAATTCACATACTTTATCATATTTTTATATATGTTTATACATCTAAAAGTTGTGTGGTTTTCGTGTTTTCTTCTTGCAACCTCATATACAATACAATATGCTCTAGTTCTTTTTTTTTTTTTTTTTTTTTGACATGATAATATATATGTCCACAGTACTATATATACTTTATTATTAATTTTTTCAACAAAATATCAACATAATAATATTTAATGAAAAACTCTAATGATCGATTAAGCACTTAATATAATTTTATGAAAGTTCTGTGTTTAAATTTTATAAAACAAGGTGTTATAACATGTTGAAAAATAATAAATTACTTTTATTACGTAGCTTTCAACGAATAATAGGATTTCAACTACTAGTGAACAATACAAATAAAATGATTCGACAGAATATAGGAGGAAAACGGAATCAAAATGCGACACAGGAGCAAACAAACAATAATGGGTGGACAACAGAGAAAACAAATATAAACAGCAAATAGTGAGTCAATTGAATAAATATTATAATTTTAAAAATAAAGCTACCAAAGCAAATATGTGATTTGTTATCAATTCGTGAGATATCTTGATCTTATTCTGAGGATCACGTTCACATATCAGTTTCTTCATTCACATATAGTAAAGGGGAGGATTATGCTAACACTTTTTCTTTTAAGGGATAGTAGTGCTATATTTTATTTAGTTGGGTGAGATTTATAATGTAATTNAGGGATGGTAGTGCTATATTTTATTTAGTTGGGTGAGATTTATAATGTAATTTTAGTGTTATTGTAAAAAAATCTCAAAAAATTGAATCACTTCAATATGTGCCAAAATACAATTTCTTATAAAATGTAAAAACGGTAAGATATAAGAAAACATATTAAAAAGTAAATTTTAAAAAGTTGTTTCTTATATCATATCATTTTTATATTTTGTAAGTAGTTGTATATTTTAACACATAATGAGTGACTCAATCTTTCAAGATTTTCATAATGATAATAAAATTAGTATGTGAGTCTCACTCGATATAATATTATCACTCTTAAAAAAAAAAAAGTGATAGCATAATACTCACAGTTAATAAATCAAAGAAAAAAATATATATTTGCACATTGGAACATTTAAAAATTCAATATAAATAACTTTAAAAAAATCCTGAATATTCAATTTAAGAGCTAAGAGCGTTGTCATTTTCACTAGGATCGCAATTAATTAATAAGAAATTAAGAGGAAGATAGTTGAGAATTCAATTGGACAAGAAAAGAACAACTTGGTTGCAGAGCTGTACTTCCTGCAGTGAACTCCACTTTTGCATCTTATTAATTTTGTCAAATACAGTAAGTCATTGTTCTCTGTTTTGCTTTACCAAACTTGCGCTCAAAAGAAAAGTGGATTAGCTAAAAATCACTTTAAGATCAAATCAATGAGATACGACACAATCTCGCAAGGATAACGGCATGAGAAAACCAATAATATTTTCATATTAATTCTTTATCCTTAAGTACTACACTTGATTACATTTCAATTTAATTGTATTTACTTAAATTCCATAAGACCCCAAAAAATTTAATCAAGCAATTTAAATTAATTCTACATCTTTTCTAAACACGTGAGAGTGTATTTTTTAAATAAAAATAGTCTAACCTATAAATAAATAAATTTAAAAAAAGAAAAGAAAAACTGCTAATTTTTTTTTATGCGTTTTTAATAAGGAGGTTTCTTAGATACTTTTAGTATTTATGTAATATGTCATACTACACAAGAATAACTAATAAATGAATGACATGTGTACAAATTAACTATTTTTAAATTTATTTAAAAAATTAAATAAATTATATTTTATATATAATAAAATATAAAAATTATGTATATTTGTCATTTCAGTGTAATATACGATATTTACATAGTATCATAGAATCCCCGTTTTAATAAAGTGCGAGAAAGATTCAAAAAGAATAATGAAAAAAGATGCATGAAAGTGAGAGGGCAATTAGAAGGATGGTTAATGAGTCACTCCACTTTTTCACTCAAAAGCGCATCTTAAGAAAGTGTCAGTTTTTCAGTGCAAGACAGGCGAGATTTTGGCAAAAGGGTACTAAGTACTAGTACTAACAATTAATTAAGAATGTGTTCAATATGAAGAATGGAGTGAGAAAATTATGAATATAAATGACGTACGTAAATAGGTATATGGAGAATAGAATCTACATTCATTTTCATTTATCATCTTTACTTTTGTTAGCCTACTAATTATTTGCCACGGAAAAACAAAAAAGAAAAAGTAGGGATACATTGCTGGCTAGTTAGATAACATCAAATTCTAATCAACCTTATACTTCACAAATCTCTATCTTTGTGTGTGAAAGCAGTAAAGGTGGCAGCACAGTCAAAGTTAGATGAGGATTAAAGTAAAAAGTGTATAGATTATTCAATTCGAACTTTAATATTTAATTTTTTTTGGGAAAATTCAAACCCTTCAATTTAAAGGTCTCACATCACACTTCTCCTATCCAAATCATCTGGTTTGACCATATTATTTGTATATTAAGAGCAAGAGCTGAAAATTAACACCCTGCCTCCCTTTTTATCTTTTCAACCAGTAACATACATGTATTAATTATGTATGTTATTATTAATTTATTAATTCAACTCAACAATTTAAGTTATTTAGTGAAGGTTCATAAATAATTTTATATTTAATATTAACAACATTTTAAATCAAATTATGTATCTTATATACCAGTATAGAAAATAATTAATGCGGGGGCATGAATATGAATATGATTTATATTGCAGTTGCAGATTATGAGAATGTGAAACTGAGAGTCATATTTGTACTTTTGCAGTTGGGTATTTTCCATTATTGTTAGGCCTTTTGGTGGGTGAGTCATTGTTTCTGTGTGAGAAAAAGAGTAGCTATGTCATAAATTAGGTCACCAGCTACCTCTCTTGTCTTGTATAGAGATAAATGATTAGATTAATAGTATTATTATATAGTACACAAGTTAAAGTTAAAATAATAGAGATAAAGCGTTGAAACTATGGTGCTCCGCTAAGTGAGGATTAATTAGATTGTTTAGTGAATAATAAAAAGTTGAATGGGTGCTTACCAATTCATTAAGTTAGCTTTTCGTACAAAATCAACATCAGGGTTTCCTCAATAATCATAGAATATGGCTAGTTAATTACTTGCAAGTCTTATTAACTGATAATTACTAGAATATTCTTATATCGATCACTAATCACAATAATGCAGACATAAAGAAACCCAGCTGGCCAATTTCCTATGCAAGACTGCATCATAGTAACGTGCAGCCAAGTCCGGGAGCACTCAAAATAAACAAGTGGCTACACACTGCCCACTGCCCACTGCAATCATCTATCATATATGGTCAACATCTTCACAGAAAAGCCAACTTTTTAACCCCTTCTTAGGCAATTCCATATAAATTTCTATTATCAAAGTAGTCAAGTACCAGATCACGTTTTTTGACTACTTTCTTTTTTTGAAGCATATATGATTTTGTTACTCATTATGTTTAATATATATAGTTAATTATATGACAAAAAAAAAAGGATTATTTTAGAAATTTAGTAATAGTTAGACTATAAGAAGTCTCTTGAGTTACAAGAAAGATTTAAATTATAAATGGATGAATATATTTGCTTTGTTTTTTTAACGTATGCTTTATTTAGTAAGTATTTTATAATATAAACTTTTCGTTGANTTGAAACTTATGGTATATCTTGGTCTTGAAATCTAATAACTTTTCATCACTCTAAATTTGTTATAATAAAAAAAATTTAAGATATAAAATTAAATTTATATACTTTTTTGGATAATTCGTAACTTGTACGGATATAATATGATATTATAAATTCATTTTTAAATGTTTAAAAAGTTAAACTTTGGTTAGATGGACTTAATTGAAGAGCATCAATTTCACCACTCTTTTAGTTATTCATTCATCCTTGTTTCTTTTGCTAAAAACATGGCACACATTTGGAATGTCAATGAAAGGGCTAAGGAGTACTAGATTAATAGCTCTTTCTTTCTGCTAATCAATGGCTATGGTTGTGCTCTTATTTCTAAGGGAAATAGCGGCATGATGACTTGATGTTGATGAGCAGCATTGTTTAAGAGGGTCAAGAGACTTTTCTTTCTCTTTGTTTTCAGTGAAAGCGAGGTGTGAGGCCAGCATGCATGCTTTTGTTGTTTTAATTTATCTGGATGCTAGTGATAGAGACACGCATGCATACTAATTAGAAAAAAGCAGCAACAGCTTTTTCAATCTTCAAAAATGATTACTAGAAAGCAGTAGACCACAAATTAGAAAGAAAGAGCAGAAAGATTTGACTGGACCATATGTTAAGGGAAAATAACTAAACTGCCGAATAAGTTCCTTGAACTTAGTTCATTTCAAGTTTCAATTATAAAAAATCTCTAGTCAAGAAGTGGGCAGTTAAATTCAATATGGTTTGATTGGGATTGGTCTCCCAATTCAACGTTGCAACTGCAACTTTTATTCTTTTGTTCCATTATTGGCAATGGCCTAAACCAAGTCCATAGTTAATGAAGAATCACAGAATTTTACTTTGAAGCCACATTCATACAAAAGTGCCTTATAAAATCATTCATTCTCCTCGCTTTGATTCGTCACTAACTGGTAAGATTGGGATCAGATTCTGCGTCCAGCCACCATAGCTCCATAATTGAGATCCCTCCTATAACCCTTTTTTTTTTTTTTAGTAGAAAGGGAAGCAAAAGAATGAGATATAGAGATTTGGGTGAAGGTTGTTGATGCCCACAATCTCAACTTGGCCTTTGCATTGCAATACTAATTGTCTGCATGCTAGTCATTATCGGTTTATCGGTGTTGTTTTCCTAGGCTTAGTATCACAGTTACATCAGCAGAGCACGAACATTTTCTGAAATGCTTCCAACGCAGCTATTTGAGATTTGGCAACAATAGCATATCAATGTTTCTGAAGAAAGTTATGCTTGAAAATGGAATGGATGACACTTAGATCGTCAAAACAAGCCAAATACATTGTTCCATATTAAGGTTATTTTGTGTCTTTCATATCGTAGACTTGGCTTTAAGAAAGTTCAACCATTCAAAGCTTATTTTGTGTCTTTCATTTCGTAGAATTCAAACTTCAAAGTTTGATTTTGTAAGACCAAGATTAACTGGTGACGTTGATTTTTATCCCAATTTTATTTTCTCTCGTTATAGTTTGCTAGGATGAAGATGACTAGTCATCCACAACAAATATGACTAGTACCATAAATATAAAATAAGCCTACTCTAATCCACACACATTAACTATCCTAAAGCAACAGAGATAAAAATATATTATGGGCTTTTTATGAAGGATAGGCTCTCAAAAGCCACCTATCATATGCTATCCTAGATGGGCTTAGCCCAACAATTGAGATGGGTTTTAATGAATCCATTTCGGTGCTCTGCCTTCCATTCTCTCTTCTCATCCTTGCCCTTCTCCGCTTTTGCTCACACCATTATCGACAAGTATCATTTACACATCATGGGCTTTTTTTAGTAAGGATGCGCTCTGAGTAGCCTTTCCCCATATTTGGGCTATTCTGGATGGACTCAGTCCAATAATTGAAATGGGCTTTTTACTTGGTCTTTTTTGGGTACAATGTGTCACACTTATTTATGTCTATATGGAATAGAAAGTTATTTTTATGTGAATAAGGCTATTCGTATCTATTTTACTAGCTTTATCTCTTATGCTACTTTTTATTTATTTATTTATCTTTTCTCTTTTTATGGGTCTAATTTCTCTATTTTATTACTTGTTTGTGTGTGCACAGGATTGCAGCTAGTATATAAGANTTTATAGTAAGGATGCGCTCTGAGTAGCCTTTCCCCATATTTGGGCTATTCTGGATGGACTCAGTCCAATAATTGAAATGGGCTTTTTATTTTTGTCCTTTTTTTTCAAAAAAAAAAAATAGCGTAGACATAAATGGTGAGATCTTAACTAATCTGTTTCACACTTGGTCTTTTTTGGGTACAATGTGTCACACTTATTTATGTCTATATGGAATAGAAAGTTATTTTTATGTGAATAAGGCTATTCGTACCTATTTTACTAGCTTTATCTCTTATGCTACTTTTTATTTATTTATTTATCTTTTCTCTTTTTATGGGTCTAATTTCTCTATTTTATTACTTGTTTGTGTGTGCACAGGATTGCAGCTAGTATATAAGAATTTAGAGACACCAAAAAGAATAAGTGCTATATAGTTTAGTAAGAGTAAGTTGTATATCTTATCCCCTCAAAAAGAAAAAATAAAGTTAAAGGTCTTAAATCCTCATGGATGGCAATAATCAATGCATAACCTAAATGGATGTTTTTTGAGTTTAATTTTCACCCATAATGAATAGTACTATTTGAGTTTTTTTTTTAGATGAAATAATGCTATTTAAGTTAAGCACAGGTAATCATGGGTGAATAAATGTTGAAGTAAAGGTCATAAATTCGATGTTCTATATTGCCAAAAATATCGATTAGAAATACATAAATATAAATGAGGCAAAGAGACAAAACTTAGGCAATGTAATTTTGGGATTTGGATCCGGTCATGTCACTTGAGTTATATTGCTCAAATTTGAGTCATATATTTCATTAAAGTTCATCTGAACTATTAAAACACATTTACATTTAATGGTTGAGATGAACTTTAATGAAATTGACGGCTCATATCTAAGCAACATAACTCAAGTGACATGACGAGATCCAATTTTTGTAATTCTGACATTGAACCGCACGCTTTGCCTAAGCGNGCTCATATTTAAGCAACATAACTCAAGTGACATGACGAGATCCAGTTTTTGTAATTCTGACATTGAACCGCATGCTTTGCCTAAGCGGTGTAGTGAGGAAGCACGTGCAGGCTCATGAAGGCATCATTGTTATTATATTAACAAATGATTATAATATAATAATTAGTTGCAACTATAGGCAATTAAGAAGAAAGTGAAGTGAAGAAGATAAGCACAATGTGTTGTGCCCTTGATCCACGACTCCTTGTTCACATCCCAAAAGCTAAATTCCTCTAATCCTTTTCATCATTAAATAAATAAATAATAAAAAACAGTGGGTTTGGTAGCTAGCTAAGATACTGACTTTTAAATTTTATTTAATTATTGGATTGGAGCCTGAGTCAAAGAAAAGAAAACAAGTAATAATAAATGAATAAAGTTAAGGTGGGTGTATCATACTATGGCCGACATAACTTGTTTGTAGGCAAAACAAAAGGGGAACAAGATTGTGACTTAACCCAGCAAAAAATAAATTAGAAATGTTGAGGTCCCCTACGCAAATTCAAAACAAAGGGAACGATGGAGCCTTTTGCAGTCTTGCATTTGACTAACACTTTCTTCCATATTTCAAAATCTAGCCTTTTCATGAAATACCATGTGCTTCTTAATTGCTTTGAAGGCAACGTTTATAAAATTGTAGGTGTACACATAAAGCACTTATACTAATTATCAAATGGTTGGTACAAATTGATGCCCACCCACGTTTCTTTACATTGTACTACTATGAAGAAAATCTTTTTTTTTTTTTTTTAATACCATTGCCACAATAATGTTGAATTTCAGACCATAAATTCTTATAGGACCAACATTTATATTATATTAGATTTAGGTCTGCCCACTATAATAGCAGCTATAATCGGCATTGATAATATGTGTTCATAAAAATATGATTTTTTTGTTAGGGTTTGTATGCAGGAGAAGAACTGTGATGCTACTTGTTATTTTCTTTATTAACTGCATGTGATACCATGGTTCTAGCCCTTGATTGAGAAAATTTTCAAATGTTTAATTTGTACGTAAAGCCATACACAGACAAAGGCTGCATTAAAGACCTAAATAGGCAATACATGGGACTTTTATACCTTCCTTGTATCTAACCTAAACTTAGCTAGCTAGGGCACCTAGGCACCAATAATGGCAAGTTGAATATATATTAGTATACTTTTAACTTATGGAACTGGTCGACATGCAAATATCGTTATACTTGTCTCCAGCTAGATAGAACATAACATATTTCTGACTCAAACTGTGTCGTTTGATATAGAAAGAAGTTTATTCCAATTTTCTAAGGGGAAAGACATAACACACCTAATTATGTTTTTCTCTTCTTTTCTGGGACTATGGCCATTTTTATTTGATTTTATAAAAAAAGTGAAAAATAAAATAAAATTCAAAGTGACTAGTATATATCATATATGAGTGAAACAAAGAATATGTAGCGTCAAATACTAGAAAGTAGAAAACGCATGCAGTTCACTGAATCACGTATAATTCATCCATGCAACTCTAAAATCTCCAAATCATGAGCATAGTACAAGCATCATTTGGTATCTAGTTTTTCTTTATTTCTCTTTTTGGGCTAAGCAAAACCAATATGTACAAAACAAACAGTTAATTCGTCAATGAATTTGGCAATTTTCTTGATGAAAACAAGCATAATTGATTACCAATCCAACTAAGTAATAGATGGTACCGATAAGATAGTTTAAAAAGATGATGGCAAATTATAATTATAGAAGCTGACCACACGATCTCAGTAACCTATAATAATCATTAAAGTAACTTAAATTTGCTTAACTAGCTAGTAGTATTTAACTTAAGCGAGAGGAAAGTTTCAGATGAGGGCACCCCCATTCTGGTTTCGTTAAAGCCTCTATCCATTACAAGTACAATGGATATTCTCATCAATTTTCATTGTCGTTTTGGTCACAGATGAAAGGGTTGCTGATCGAGATCAAGGGCTTGAATTGAAGCTCACACAGAAACAGCTCTTTTTGGTAATTCAACATTATAGTATTTATAACAAAAAAGATAAGACGGTCAAAACAGTGGTCAAAGATGAGGGCATGGTGGGGAAGGATCTAATGAGCGCCGAAAGGTACAAAGGACAGTCATGATCCAAAGAGGGTTTAATAAGAGACAAGAAAAGACACATTTTTTTTGGATCCCTTCTATTCTCTCTCTCTTTGATTTTCTTTTAATTTTTGAACTGAGTGATCTCAAGTGTAGTTGTAAGTTGTAACAAGTCTAAAAGGGAAGTGACCCATGTCAAAAAGTTCATTACAACTCAAACAATATGGTTTTTGTTTCTGTCCTATAGTATATTATGATCTTGTTACACTCTGTTTTTTTCTTTTAACTTTTGAATTTTGATTATCCAACTTTTTGGTCAAAATTGTACCCTCTCATAATTAGTGGCCCCTAAGTTAACTTTCTGATGTAAACAGTACTGAACTATATAGGACCAATTATTGCATCCTCAATTTAAGTTAGTATGGTGCAGAATTATTCAAGTTCTGCAGATTGTCCATGACTAGGGTTTGTACATATATGGTGAAATTAAATAGGAAGAGTTAATTAGAATAATTAAGAATGAGATCCACAGCAGCTCGAGCAGTGCATATAGAAGCACTTCCCAGAATATTTCCATAAAGAATTAAAAACTGATTAATTAATTACTTAATTAGTAGGAGAAAGAAAATGCAACGTAAATTAATCTTTCAGGATCTATCCCTTTAAGCTTGTACCTGAGAGCATAAACAGGCCATGGGAATAATGGAGATGCAGCTAGAGAGTAAAAATAGTGCAAGTAATATAGAAATATGACTTTAATTAACATAAAGATAAAAAGACAATTTTAAATCAAGTACTCTTTTTGACTTGTCTTTGATTTGCTCCGAAAAAGATGAATGAACTCCGTTGATAACCTTTTGTAATTTCTTTTTCTTTTATATTTACACTTTTCTATCTTCTTTTTTTCCCCCCACCTCTTCACGTTTCTTCTACATTTTCATTTCTTCAATTTAAAGAAAAGAACAAACACTTTTTTTTTCTTCTAATTTTCACTTCATGCTATTATAATTTGAGACATTTTCTAGTATCATTATTATAAAAAAAAAAAAAAAGTAAAATAATTTTTTCTCCATCCCTATAGTTTCACGTGATATGTAATTATGTATGATCATTCACTCTATATATTTTTAGAATTTAAACAAAACCTATGTTATGTCAAAAAATAATCAAATTAACATGATAGTTTGTTTTACATCTTTTATGATTTTACATTAACATGTTTAACTAATTTAAGAATATTAATATTTTAAATTTAATTCATTAAAAAAATCACTTCTTCTTTTCTCATTTGGTGCTATGACTAATATTCACAAAATAGCTACACATAATTCAAATTTGAAACCAACTAATAGCAAAACTGATTTCTTTTTCCTATTTTTATTAAAAGCAAACTACAAGTACGCAGCTGGCCACAAAGTACAGAGGTTATCATGCGAAAACAACTCTAGGCAAAAGCAAATTGCCCACTCACAATAAACGCCAGAGTTCAAAATCTCACGAGGCTCCTCATGCTGCCCGGACAAACAGTAAATGAATAATACTATATCTCAAATAAAATAAATAAATTATGTAGCAGATCTCAAAATTTAACAGATAATCATAGTCAAAATTTACGAACTATATATGCAGTTTGTGTATAGTTTATGTATTATATTTGTTAAAATAACATGACAACTAACACTAGTTGCTTGTATATGTAGACAACCCTATCTTCAGTTTGACAAACATGAACCTGAACAACTGTATAATTAAATTTGTGAATAAAGTTTGAGCAAATGTGTTTTTTTATACATGATGACAACAAGGTTAAAACCTTATACCTACAAAAGTTCAAGTTATTTTATTTTTTTTGGGTAAAAGGGAATGCATCAACTAAAACAGAAGGTTTAAGTGCAGTACAGTTAACCAGAGTTTTGAATGAGTTTAGCGTACAAAGTTCCAATTGAACAAAAATATAGAGATTGGAGCTACTCAATCTTCAGTTATGCTGATTAATTTCTGAACAAACAGATATGCTTTGAGCTACTAGTTAAGTTGTAAGGCTACTCGAATTACTTCATACTTTATTGTGTATATTTATTTATTTATTTAATATTTAACTAAAATGACTGGAAGATTTTCCACGATAAGTGCACTACGAATCATTTCTGTTGAGTAGAAAGAATAATTCCAAGCACAAAACCATCAAGGAGATCTCATGAGTTAATAATTAATGTACCAAATCTAGTTAAAGCAGCGTGATAAACAGAAAGTATTCACATTAATTGTTTTTCACAGTGATGGCAAGTTGATGCTAACAAAACGGAAGGATTACAAAAGGATTTCTTTCCAATTATACCATTATATAAATTCATGTCAGTAAACAAGGACAACAGGAAAAAGGCGAATATGAGAAAAGAAAAAGGTAACCCAAGACTTAACAAAAGAACTTTGAGTTAGTACAGTGTCAGCTAAGTTCCGGTCCCCGTGAATTATGATTGTCAGTCCAACTCGTCTATTCTCAGCTAAAAAAGCCCTATAGTCTTGCTTTGCATGTTAAAACCCCACACCACCACTGTGTGATTCCTTCAGCTTTCATCATTATGCACAGATTCTCATCCTCCCACCACCTTCACCTTGAGCTTATTCCATCCCAAAAATTGGTGTCTGAAAGAGACTGGGTTTTGCATGGGTTTGGAATGTGTGCAGGGTAGGTCCAATCCAGTTTCCATAACCAAAAGAGCTCTCATAACTAGAATTGCTATTTAAGGTAATGGGTGTGGCAAATGGGATTGAAGTTGAAGCTGCACCACTTGCATTTTGCTGCTGCATAAAGATACCCCCATTGAAAAACGCACTATTGTTGCTTTCACTGCCAGTAGTACTATTTGAAGCAGCAGCAGAGAAGTCCACGTTGAAGGGTGCGGCATTAGAGCTTTGCAATGCAGACCCATTAGTGGAAGACTGAAAAGAGTTCTTGACACCATTGAAGGAAGGGTTTTGGTAACCAAGAATGGACCAATAATCTGAAGGGTCTTGCTTGATGGGAATGGCAAAGCTAAGAGTTGAACTCGATGGCTGTGAATGTGATACAAAGGGTACAGATGATGAAGCTGAAGATAGATCTTTATCATCAGATCGGCTTCCCTCATGGCTTTTGCTCTCTGATAGAGAATCAGTGGAATTCTTGGTTTTGTTTGATAATCCCCCTATGGGAAGGTTACTATTTGCAATGCTCTTCACGTCGTAGCGGCTCATGTCAAAGTTGGTCACCGCATTTAGCCCTCTGAATTTGATGGCTGCAATGTCATAAGCCTCTGCAGCTTCTTCTTGGGTGCCTATTTTGTTAAAACAAAAAATGCCCATTATTTTTCCATTCCGAATACTATCATTTTAAAAAAAAAAATACAAGAATAATGTAATAATTTATGGTAACAAATCAAAATAAAATGAATTAATGGTAATGTGACTGAGAAATGGACTCACTAAAAGTGCCAAGGTAGAGGTCTTTGTTTCCGGCAACTCTGCCAATTCTTGCCTGCCATCGACCATGCTGGTGGTGCCTGAAACAAACCCCATTATGATATTATTATTATTCATTCAGTATCAAAGGCCAGCTATAGTTAACATACGCTACAAGCCAAAAGCAACGAATAAAGTTGAAGTACTAGATTACATACCTCGTCACTCCTCTGTATATTGAGGCACCTCTAGAGAAACCACTACTCTTCCTATAATAAGAAGAAAAAGAACAAAAAAAAAAAAAAGATTAAAAAATGTCCATAAAATTACACACAAATACTCATGGCTACAACTTTGTAAAGCCTGCATAAAGTAGAACCCAAAAGTAGAATGCATATTTTACCTTCGAAGAGAAGCAACAAATTCCTGCCTCGTCATGTTCTTCATATCTTCCAGCTCCTTCTCGTAGTTCGAGATCTGTCAAAATAAAGAAAAAAGGAATTCAAAATTGTTTAATTATAATGATAAGACAAAAAAAAGCGTATAAGAAGAATAAATAAATAACCCGTTTTGAAATAAAAAGGCATATTCCAGCTTACAGGAAAGTTGGTAGTGGTGGTCGGACCCCAGTACTTGAGAGCAGCGAGATCATAAGCTCTGGCTGCTTTCTCTTCCTTATCGTAGCCACCTAAATATTTATTATTCCACGAAGAAGAAGAAACAAACGAGGTTTTTTTAGCAAAATGATTAAGCTCTGAATCTAAGAAAACAAGGCATTCATAAATGAATAGGCACAGTCAAAAAAAAAAAAAATGATGATGAATGTTAAACCGTGTTTGGGAGTAACTCACCCAAATAAACTGGAACCATAATCATAATGAGCAAAGAAAAGATCCCACGGGTGAGCAATCATTCGTCCAAGGTACAAGGCCGCACAAAGAAACAAAACAAACAACGTCAGAATCTTCACTAATCGCACGCACTGTACAAATACTACTGTAGCACTATCATTCATTCATTCATTCTAGATAGAGTGATAGACACTACACTACACTACTAAACAGCTAGCTCGGCAGAGGAACTGGATGCCCAAAATCTAAAATATGAGTGCAGAGGTATACGTGATGTGTAATTTCGGCCCTTGAGATGGGTTTTTTGGGGATTTGCTCCCCAAGTACATTCCTTAACTCCCATTTATTCAGGTCACGATAGTGGACCGTTCTCGGAATATGGTTCAGTCCCAGATCTCCGTGGACCCGGTTCAACCCCGGCGCACGGTAGATACAGTCCCCGAGAAAACTCTTAAAACCATAAGGACAAAATAAAAACAAGTAAATTACCTTGCCTTCCTTTCCTACTTTGCCCCTCCCTTCTACAGCTGTTATCCCATAGATGAGCTTCATATCTCCCTGTCCATCTATGCCTGAACAAATTTTACTACAGATATAAATAAACGGAATTTTTATAAAATAATTTAATATACTAGTTTTCTTTGTGTTTTGGTTTTTTTGTTTTACCGTGTGACGCCACGGTAGATGGAGGTGCGTTGGCCGAAGGTGTCGACGGATTTCTTGGGGGAACGCTCCGCTGGAGCTAGAGGCTGTTGTTTCTGGGGCTCGGCTTGTTCAGCGGCAGTGAAGCCGCGAAGGAAGCTGGCAGCTATTGTCTTGAGCTCAGAATCGTATATCTCGTTGCCGGTGGAGAACTGCGGAAGCGGTGTCGGTGCAGTACTTGTGGCTGTGGCGGTGGAGGAGCCGCCGAGGAAGTCCTCGAATTTGGGACCAGCTGTGAAAATGGACAGGTTGGTTGCACCTCCAACGGAAGCGTCCGCCGCCTCCGGCGACGCATCGATGTTGCTGCCTAAAAATATTTGGCAAAAAATTAAGCAGTTAAAGCATAAAATAAGGAGCCAAAATGGAAAAAGGAAGTATGAGTAGTAATAGTAATAGTGAGAGAGAGAAAGAGAGAGAGAGACCTGTTAGAGTGAGGGGAGGTGTAGGGGAAGAAGAGGAGAAGGAGTGAAAAAGTGAGAGGGGAGAGTGGGAGGAGTGAGGGGAAAGAGAGAAAGCGAGCCAGTTTTGGTTTTGGTTTTGGGAGTGAGAGTGGGGAGAAGGAGAAGAACAAGAGTCCATGGTTTGGTTTGTTTGTTGGTGATTGGCTGTTAAGTGTCGTCCTCGTCCTCGTTCGTCGATGAGCGTGAAAGAGAGAGGCGCTTATGGGGTTTCAGTTTGTTTCTTTGGAAACTGCGATCACCTGATCATCATCTATCTCTATTCTCTATATCTATTTTAGAGAGAGAAGCTTAGACACTATATAGAAAGAGAGAGAGAGAGAGAGAGTTCTTCTTTAGTTAAACAAAATAATCTCTATGGATGAGAGAGAGGTTGAAGGTTCAAGAGTGAAGTCTGAGATTGTGAGCTTGACACACATATAGAGGTGGTCTGAGAGAGAGAGAGAGACTCAAAGCTGCACGACTAACGAGGTTCTTTCTCTTAGGATGCAACTATACTAGCACTGTATATATCATAGTGTATTAATTAGGGATATATATACGTATGTAGACGACATTTCTTTTTTATTTTTCTCTAGTAAATGGATTTATTTATTGGTATGTAGTGTGATAAATGGAGACGAGAGAGATAAGACATAAAGAAGGAAGCTTTCTATAGGAAGAGAGGGCGGTCGCTCTCTGCAGTCTTGACTCTTGACCCAGCAAAGCATTATTTTAGATACATAGATTTGGATGCAAGTATGGGTTTACAGATATTTATGAGTCAATTAATGGGCCATAAAATCATAAATACAATTTTGAATGAGATTTAGTAATATATATATTTTGCATTTACGTTTTATATTTTTGATAAATAATAATAAATATACGAATGGGTATGTATTGTAATAAATTAGTACATATAATGAGGTGGCTGGTGTATGATAGTGGGGAAACAAGACGGAAGAAGAGGGGACACAGTGACCCATGGATAAGGGCCGAGTTCCCTTTCACTTATGGTCCATCTCTACTTGCCGCGTGTTTTTCTTTCTTTCTTGCTTGCTTTATTTCTTTCTGCTTTTGAACCACACCTCCTCCAATCTTTCTTTTCTTTGACTCAAAAAAAGATGTTCTCTTCGCGCCACACCTCCACCTCTCTCACTTCAAAGTTCAAACCCTAGTTTCATTTTTCATTCCTTTCCTTTCAACTCTTTTGTTATTTCAGATTCTTCATTTCAATTTCTTTTTTCATTAAATACAGTTAAAGATATTTTAATAGAAAGTTATATATATACTTTTCTTTATCTTATCCTTCTGAGCTATAATACTACTACCCCATGAATTAGATTTATATTATTGAATATATAATCATATAGAGTTAAATTTAATCTCAAGAAAAAGTTCAACTTAATCTAATTAATTTTGAATTATGTCGCACATATATATATATATATATATATATATATATATGTAAGACACTATCTTAATTGATATTATGTACAAAGAGCATTACATAATGCATGGCTAGTTATTTAACTAAAAAGAATTGTAATAGCTTTGTTAGAATTTAAATATAATTATTAAATCAAATAAACTGGTAAGAATTATATAAAAATTTGTATATTTTAAATCATATAATTTCATACACTATATAGGCCTCAATTTAATTAAGGTCGAGTTTTTAGTGAGTCTAGTTAAAATTGTCTAATATATAAAATAATATAAATTTTTTTTGGGTAATCACATACCAAATTTAGGGTGAGTTATCCCAAACTTTAAAATTCTCACATTTTGTTAAAAAGAAGCTTCGAACATAAAACTCATTTTTCGCAAAAAAAAATCTTATGATCAACTGGTCTACAGCCTAATTCACAAATAATATGAATTTAAAATGTATGATCAAATAACATTTCTTAACCATATATTTATCTAAAGGTGCAATATTTTTTACAATTAAATTCAAGTTATTTAACATTTTCCTATTCATTAATGTGGATGGAATTTTTTATTGGAAAATAGGCTTTTAAACATTAGACCTTTGCGATCATTACAACAGATCAACTAACTAAATTATCTAACACTAACTTATTATCTAAATTAATAAAGTAATGAGAGTGTTATATTTGCAGAAAGTGGAGAACGAGGGTAGAGGAAACTGCCAAATTCTCGCATTATAGAGCTAATTAAGAGGGATGTGGCCTCAAATAGGCACAAAAGTAAGAAAAATGTTATGGAGTAGAGATGGAGAAATTGTATTGCGGGAATGTTAGGCCTTGTATGAGAGGAAGGATATATTTTGCTAGTGGCATCTATATGCATGCATGTGACTCTAAGGACACATAGCGTCATTTTAATTGTGGTTTTTTTTTTTGGTGAATATTTTAATTGCGGTCTTTGCCCATTATAACACTTGTCAAATGAATGATGAAGATGCCATCAAGTATGCAATCCGATTGTGATTGATATATCTGTACAGTGTGAGGGGTATCTCAAGAAATAGCTTCACAGAGATTAGGTAGAGAGAGTGCTGCCCAGACCCAGAGCCAGCAATCCAGCATCCAGAGTCCAGGCACTGCGTGCTCTGCTGAGGTATGGCCACCAGTGCCATTCACTATGCACCATTACTATTTCAGATAAATAACTAGAATAACAATAAAATATCTAAATATCAATGTTTTGAAATATATCAACAAAATATCAATATTGAGTCACGTCATTTCGATTATATATTTGAAGATATTAATATTTAAATATTTTATTGTCCAAAATTTATTATTCTAATCATTTAACCACAATAAATCCACCCCTTGTTGTTTTTATTTTAAAAAATTAAATAATATGTTAAGAGTAACTTGGTTGTTTCCAGAAACATGTATTTGAAAAAACTGTTGGCAAGTTCATCAAATACTTGCCGAAGAACAAGATTATGCACAAGTAATCAATTTGGACAAATAATTCTAAACTGCATCTGAATGATCATTAATTATTCGATGTTGATTTTTGAATGGTCTAATTGACCTCTAAAAACAAGAATATAAACATAGGGGGAAGTGGATATGTTAAGAAGATGAGGAAGAAGAGTAGAAGACCGAAATGAAAAGACCACACGATAGCTTGCATGTGTTGACACAGAGTTAGTAACCATTATTGGATACTCTGAATTGATAAGCTGGTGCGGATATTTTACATTATTGGATGCGTATGTACGTTAGCATATTATTGCCAAATCAAAATTACGTAAACAATTTCTCTACGTGAGATATTTCACAAATGGATAACAAGAAAAAATTCCCTCCGCTAAGTAACAAATAATAACAGACACATAAAATAATTAGAGAGAGCACATCATAAATTCCTCTACCGACAGCATGGTGGAACTTGCCTACGATTCTTGTCACGCTACGACAGGAAGGTTGACAAAAACGCTAATTAACATATATAACCAATGAAAAGGTTTTATAAATTGTAACGTTATGAAAAAGAAAAGGGAGGCTTTTCGAACAAAAATTGACATTCCTTACATAATTAATGAGGATTTTCTTTCAGGGTTTTAGCTAATGTAAAAGGTAAAATATAAGGAAATTATATATATATATTTGATATTCTTTCTTTTTAAAAAAAGTTCATTCGTCTAATTGTAGTGTACTTTTCAAATTGAAGGAAGGTGATATATTTCTAAGAATGATTCATAGAGTTTAAAAGAAACTTTTAGAAAAGGATCAACTATATCATCATTAGTTATATATAATAAAATGATTCAAGCAAATAACATGCAATATTAACTTGACAGGTGCGAAATGCATGCAGTTATATAAAATGACACTTGAACATAGTCAAGGGGTGAGACAAGATTGAGATTAAGATAGACGTGTTATATTCCAAATCTGTTTCTTAAACAAGAAACAAATAAAAGAAACATAATTATAATGTGAATGATGTGATCAATCCCCATTATATGTAAGTGAAGTAGGATTAGGCAAGAAATATGGTGGCTCAATCCTAAATGGCCACCTTGACTCCGGACCCTGCGGAAACTTGTCCCAAGTATTAACATAAAAATGTGTCTTATAGTTATAGTGACTCAGCTAGACCACCAATCACCAATCGAAATTGCAAGACAAGCAAAGCCCACAACATTCACAGAGCACATGTGAGAGAGAATAGGGATTGGGATTAGGTGTAGAAACTAGAAAGAAAACAACTCAATTCATTTACTAACAATGTGGCCACTGGCCACCTCAAAACCCGGATAAGAGTTAAAAATGCTTTTACACTAAGCAATCAAAAAGCCTTGTAGAACATACACAAAAAGGTTGCATACTGCTCAAGCTATTAAGAAAAAGAAAGGGAAAGCGTTTCAGATTGGCAGAGAGTTCGGCGGGTCTGTGTTCGCATTTCAGTTTGATTCTCTTCAATCCGCAGTTAAACAAAACAAACAATTTTAAACTGAAATAGTCCAATGGAAAATGATTCTCTTAAAAGTTACAACATTTTTGTTACATTATTTTGAAACATTTAAGATTTGATTAAAAAAAAGGTTATATAGATAAGTACAAAATAATTATTAAATTTAAATTATACAATCATAAAAATATAATGTACAACTATCACTATTATAGTTGAATACTAAAAACCCACAAACATCCAAATTCAGTAACATAAAGTAAACAAATTGGGCAGCTGGCTATGGCCTTTCTTAATTCAAGGCCAAAAATTTTGCCACACGGTCAAACTATGTTTTATAAAGGCGTATCAAAGTGTTGTTTGTGGTCAGAGAAACGAATCATTCCTCACGTTCGTTGCCCATATCTTAATTTTATTTTATTATTACCTCATCATCAAAATCTCACTCATCTCTGTGTTTCAATTTTTCTTTATCTATTTAATTCTGTTGTTTAAAGTATTGCTCTTACATTCTATGTTTGAGGAAAGGTCTTGTGCTTGGTCTTAACATGATTTGAGACATAAATGTGGGTCCAACAAGGGTTGTTATGATTCACAATACGTGTGGTTGATTATGATTCTATTACAAAAGTAGAGCCTCCCACAAGTGCATTATAAGGATGTTGTCGTTTCATATGTTTTCCAATAATTTTTTTCCCCACAAACATTTTAAAATTTTCTTACTAATACAGGCCGATTCGGTATGAGAATTTAGAAATTAGAACGCAATCTTTTATGATCGCTGCCAAAATTAAATAGAAAGAGCTCTAAACTATATAAAGCAGGTGGAGTGAAAACGGTGCATCCCACATGAAGGTCAAACCTTGAAAATGGGATGGCACGTGCCATCTCGAAGGGCGCAAGGAGACACCCACTGTCACGTTACATAGCCACACGGCTCCCGTTTACACGTGCCATATCAGCCACAACATGAAGAGGGCGGTGGAAGCGGTGTGACAGAAAAAAAAAAAGTGACACTAGTACCATCTTCCACGTGCAGCTCCCGTTCTATCCAAATGGTTATTTGAATTAATTATATGTGCTTTAATGATTTTATTGACCATCAAAGTTTTATAGAAAACTAGCTGAGAACAAAAGCACATTGAAGTTTATATAGAAATCTTACTAGGAGGATTCTCACTTCTCAGCTTAGCTATTCACGTGCTTCATTAGTACACTTATTTCTTGCTGAGCATGCATAATTGCCCAAAAGCAGTTGGCACCAGAGTAAATTCTATTCATACGGGCCAACACAGAGCCCACAGTCCTAAAAATCCTATTGCAATCAAGCTCAATCGCTTCTGACTTTCTCTCAAATATCTTATGGCCCAAAAACAGTAGTAAAAAAAGAACTGGCCCAAAAAATATTTTCTTACACAAACTTCTATCCCACTCCTGACACCTGTAATCAGAAATCAGATGATATAGGTTTTAAGTTCATAACCCATTTATGCATACAAGATCTAGCACCATTATGGTTTTGCTCACGTCCACATCTTAACATCCTTAGTATGCATACAAGGTTAAGCAGACCTGAGTACACAATGGATAGTTATGTCAAGGCTATGACTCTGATGAGATTGGTGTCTTTATGCGCCAATATGTCAACCATTGATAATTGACTTGTAATGATCACCTATAGCTTCATAAATGGCGCCTTCCTCAATAAGATTTTTAATGGCTAACCTGCAAAACAAGAATCTGAGTCAACAAAATCACGCTAGATAGCATGAGAAGGGAGTGGGGGAGGGAGGATAAAGAGAGAGACATGAGCTTATCCAAAGGAATTCCAAGATGCTGTGCAATAAGTTCACGAGGGACTCCCTCGTCCCTTGCCCTGAAACAAAGATCAAATTGTGAATACTGGACCAAAACTTGACAAGTAAATAACAATGATTCTATCAAGGGGTCCACTACATAATTATGTAACTGCAAGTAATACTGGGATTAAGGGACAGAAAAGAAACAGAAAAAGTAAGTAAATGCTATATTTCACACATGCACCTAGTAAGTAGTAAGCACGGAAGTACAAACTTGAAAATTTAAGCAAGTTCATGTGATCAATTTGTATAAACCATCCACTATATCAGCAAGTAAATTATTTCAATAGTATTAGTTGCTTCACTGTTAAATTATAATTCTTGCTCAGACTGATGACATGTAATTCTCATGATAACGTATGCCATTGTAAATACCCTTCTATTTGATTTATGTAGAAGACTCCAATATGCTCTTAAAATTCATCTAGCAGATGCTAGATTCCAGGGATTAATGTTTATTGTCATAACAAGAGCCGAATTAAAGGGTACATGTCTCTAATCTCCATTAGAGTTCATGGATACCAACCACAATCAAACCAAAGAACTAACTCTTCTGCCCATCAAGATACAGGGTCAGGATGCAAGTCACTAACTTGAATGACCACTAAGGATGCCTATTAACTCAGAGCAGACACTTTTTTAAAAACATAAACTTACATAGAAGTTTATAAGCTTTTCCTATTTACAGTCCCTGAAGCATGCACTAATGAAAGGTTTGCGATGATGTTAACATCTTAACAGGTGTAAATCAAGTAATGCATTAAACAAAGAATATCTGTTTACAACCATTTAGGGAATAGAAGATCTAGAAAGTCCTTATTCCATTTCTGAAGCAGATGATGCCTTGGAAGGTTGCAATATCTAAGAAATGTATGGGCAGGCAGAAATGCCTATATACAACTACATTCACCGCAAACTAGGGCACCCAGAAGGGAGTTGGTTATATGTATAATAAAAACCAATGGAATAACAAACAAAATCACTTATAACAATCACCTGTTTGCGGGAAGATGCAAGACATCTAAGACCATATCTTCAACACTCTTCTGACCATTGTTATATTGACCAGACAACTGGGGAAAAGAAAAGTGGAGAACACATGAAGACATCAAATGAGAATACCGTCAAACTGAAAAGCCATGGTTGGTTCTCTTACTTGATTTGGTGGCATCGCTTGATAACCCTTTGTGGGAGTAATAGGCGTGGCATTGGTCATATGTTGCTGATTAGGGACACCACTCTGTAAATTTAACCATGTCCAATAGTAAAATTGAACAAAAAAAACTAAACAGTAGATCTAGAAGCTTGTAGAAATTCATAATTATATATACACATTGATATAATGTCAAATTAAGATGTAATTCGCAATATTATAACTAATACCCGTAACCTGGTATTATAAAGATGGACATATATACAATCAATGAAATGGCCGGCAATCTCATTGAAGTCAGTGACAGGCCTGAAAAAAAAAGACTAAATTTGATGTTATACAGGGTCGTAACAAGAATTAAGTAAAACCACTTACATGATTTCTGGAGATAAATCATACATAAAATTAGGAAAGAGGGTCGACAAGTACAACTACTAGAGAACTTTTCTAATGCCAGAATAATTTAGCTTTTCTGTTTTCAAAAGTCAAAACGTTCAAAAGGTATTAATAAAGATAATTTGAGGATGGTTTTTATCACTGACATTTCTATATTAAATATCACTTAGCATGAATAACTGGACTTCTAAACGATCAATATATTACCTAGTGAAGGCATTGAGAAAGCCCAATAAGGGATTAAACTGTAAGCAATATACCAGGTTTGTCTCATTATTCACTTGACAACCAAAATAAGTAGCCCTCTTTACATACTTATTCATACATTTCTAATAACTGAAGCATCTTTTGCTAATAGTTGTATCAGCACATCAAAGACAAGTCAAAGTATTGAACTGCTAAATTAAAACAATAAAAGGTAAATTAGCACCGCACCTAATAGAGAAAATATTTAAGGTCCTTTTACCCTGAAAGCCTTTTAAGTGTCCGTGGAGACGCACATACATTCCATCCCTAAAATAAAATAAAATTCTTATGATATATAAAAAGAGAGAGAGGAAGGAAACAAAAGTAACCACAACCTTTTGAGAGTGCACAACACAGAAAAAGCACAAATGTGATATTGTGTAATGTTAAATAAAGGAGATGAATGAACATGAAAAGGAGATTAAAATGTGTAAAAAAATTTGTCAATTGCCTCTATTATTAATGTTACAAAGCCACCAAATGAATGTAGTGTCAGTAGACGTATTGAATGGAAAGAAGAAAATCGAGGTAATGCAATATAAAAGCATACGAGATACGGTCCACCTCGTTTGTGTCTACAGATTCCTGAACCCTGCACATATACAAGAACCCATCATTGGAGGAAATAAAGAAACGGAATTTCTTATTTAGAAAAACGATAAGCATATTCCGAAGAAGAAAAACAAAATTTAAGAAAATTCACCATTTATTACACTCAATCCGTCCAGTCCCATCATCAAGTATAAAAGTAATATCAGTAATTCTTCCAGCTTTGTTACATACCCTTCCCACAAGAGTAACCTATACATGATTTGAACTCAGTCAAATCAAGATTATTGGAAGTAATAGCCAATTGATAAGTAAAAAGTTCAAGGAGCTCACGTTGTTAACATCCACACCATCAACAATTAAATTTGATTTATCATCAGTTGACTGAAATGCATCATTTATCTGCTTGATTGTCAGGGGAAGCAATGACTGAGCATCACGATTCTGCACACAAAAAAAAATGACACAAGAGTCCCAATTTCGGTGGATGAGATACTACAGTGAAGAAAATATATAAATTGCACATGCATGATGCTGATGCATCTCATAATTTAGATCGTTTAGTAAAAAAATAAGGGCAAAAGAAATGGAACAGCCACTCAATAGGCGAGTACAGTAATAGTAATACTTGCTCTCCTTTAGAAGAGAATCAACCTTCAACAATGCAAAGAGAACCATAAATTGTAATCATTCTCATCTAATTTTCTAAAACTGAGGAATCAAAACATTGCTAAACCTATAATATTGCATCAATCAACTCTGGCAATTCTATGATTAATAAACCAAATCCCTAAACCTTATTATCAGAGACCAAGCTTCTAAAACAGGTGAAGGAAAGAGAATCGAAGCAGTGGAGAAAGAAAATGTTACTATATTTCAATCGGGTTATAGTTATAATGAAAATGGAGTATGAGAGGGAGATGATGTACTTTGGAGGGGGAGAAGAACGGGTCGGGCCCCTGAGTAGTCTGAGAGGGCATAAATCCGCCCCCGGAGAAGGCTGCGTTGCCGTCGAACTGGCTCGAATACATACTTGTTCTCTCTCTCTAGTTCTCGAATCGAAACCCTAGGCGCAGACGAGAGTAACGAAACAGAGCCACTGAAATGAGAAATTTGAAATTTCACAACTGCTTGAACATTATATAGTGGAGATTTTTTTTATATGTCAAAATAATTGATTTCCCGCCATTGTTCTAGTACCTTTCCTCCGTTTTCTATCTTTTCCATTGACCCAATTTTTTTTTTTTAAATTTTATAATATTATATGTGTATAACATGTTACATTGACGTAACAAGTATACGTAAATTTTATATTTTATTTGATGCAAAATTAATTTATCTTATTTTTTAAAAAAAATTTAAAAATAATTAATTTATACATATGTCATTCATATATAGATTATTCTTATATAGTATAGCATACAACAAAATATTTAAGAAACTTTTTTTTTTTTTCCTTTTTTGACCTTCTAGTTATTTCTTGGTTGAATAAATTAAAAAGAAAATTCAAGTAGTCACTAAAAAATTTGATTAATTAAAATAAAAATGGTGGGAAAAATAAACAGAAAACCTCTGGGAATAACATGTCTTAACAAATATAAAGGGAAAATTTGAGATAATTCTTTAGTCCTTTATCATTTTATCATCGTTTGTTCCAAAAAAAAATGTCATTTTGCTGCCCCATCAGAATGCATGGTTAGTCTTTTAGCAATTAATCATCATCTACATATATGTATATTTTTTGGTAAATCCCATCTATATATTTTTGTATTATAAGTGCAATAAGCAAAACTACAATGGGATTACCTGATAATTAATCAAATCTCAAAGAGCAAAGAAATAATGTGCCCAAATACTAGGGGTTATATATGATTTTTCTCCCCTTGTGAAATTAGGGATTTTAGAGGAGGAATGCACACTTAAATGCTTAACTTTGCACTTGAACATTAATTCTACTCTTAAAGATGGCATTGCAAGAGTCAAAGCCTTCTGCCAAAGGCACACCAAGAAACTATATATGAACTCCAAATGTGTTGCTACAAGCCTGCAATATCAAGTATATAGGGGTGATCAACAACAAGAAGTTGGATCTCATTCTATATATATATCAACATTTTTGTTGGATCACACACCATCATTTGTACCTGCTCTTGATGAATCTAAGCTACCTTTGAGTTTCATTTGAAAATTTTCTGAAAACCTGAAGTTGGCAAGAAACAGAAAACAAGGAAGATTTGAAGGACTAGAATGCAGCTCTCCTTGGAGTACCCTTTCGTCTCTGTCTCTTTTTCTGTATTGGACGACTAGTTACTTCTCCTTGCTCAACCCCAACTTCACCACCACGGAGAGTACTAGATTCCTCAACTTCCACTACTCTCTCTTTTTCATTTTCCATCTCTTGTTTCTCATTCTTGAATTCATACTTTTCCTTGTTTATTCTTCTTGGCCTTCCTCTCTTCTTGTAATGATTATTAGGGTTATGGTCATCAGCTGCAACACTGTTTGCACTCTCTTCCTTTTGCCCATTCATCACTCCCTCTATATCATATAATTAGACCATGAGAAAAATGGCTCATATAAATGAAAACTTTTCAACTTGTACGCCTAGAATTACTTTCAAATGCCAAAAAGGGAATGGATTAATTGTATTGTGTCATTGTGTGGTTGCTGGACATTCATGCCGAGTAGCGCTTAGAGATGGGAAGAAGATAAATTATTGCAGAGAAACACTAGTTTGATACATATCTGATTTGGATCTGACTCACAAACCAATAAACCATTACTCTCAATATCCAAAAATGAAAAATAAGGAAAAACATGACCTCCACCAGGACCAAATAAGTGTTTTCTTAGGAATCATAATAAATAATATTAATAAGAACCCTTTTTCATGTGTTGCTGACATTGACCCCATTAAACACTAGGAAGCACCAACACTTCAAGAAAACAGTCATGTTACCGTCACAGTATCATACATAATTAAATTTGTCCCTTGGAACAACACCTTTCTTTCTTTTTTATGGTTAAATTCTTGAGTTAAGCAACACTACTCATTCAATCAACAGTTATTTCATTGAATCTTCAAATTCAGTATGATCCAGACTGTAAGGGGCATTTTCTGATGTACCTATCTGTCTCGGCGTTAGACACTCAATATGTGAACTGAGTGTAGCATACACTTGTAAAGTAAAACAGAGAAGGGAAAAGAAAATCCTTTCTTTTGTGCCAATAGATAGAAAATGTTAGATTTTATAGCTGGTGGGTGATAAGGGAATAGGGAAAAGAAAGGCCTAATTTATTATTCTCTGCTTCAACATTAATTGAAGGATTCTTCTACGAAGTTTCAAGGAACCTTGAAAATAAAGAGAACAAGCTACTCTATTTGCGTGTAAGATGTAATGGTATGGCTAAATATGTAATATTGTTACAAGTAAAATCTTATGCTAGTGCTGCTAGGAGGGGATGCTTATACCTCTTCAATTGCTGCAAACAGTCTTCATTTTCCCTCACCTTCTCAAATATTGCTCTCAAGAAATTGATCATTAAATTGCATCACATTTTTTTTTTCAAGCAAAAATAGTAATAAAAATGATAATTAATGTAATAGGGAAAACACAATAACTTCAAACAAATTTGCCATAACAAAAATCTGAAACACATATGTCAGGGTTTCCACTTTCCAGCACCATAGCCAGAAAAGAAAAGAAAACCATCATTACAAGGTGTTGTTGCATGGACCATATCTTAAGATCTTGGCCGAAAAAGATCAAAAAACACCCTTCAGAACTTAGAACACGTATGAACCATCTTAAGCTTTTGTGTTATCTTGAGTTTCTTCCACAAGGAAAACCTAGTTTGGATTGAGCCTGAGGCAGGTTTTGGCATCTTCAACCCTGGACTTGGTGACGGTGGTGGCTTAATCGGTGGTGCAAACTCTTCTTTATTTGGTAAATCTTTTGCAATCCCTGGCAGCGTTTCCCATTTGAATGGAACTTGACAAGACCTTTTTTTGTACTTGATACGCGAAGAGCAGCTTTTGGATGTATTTCTAGATAGAATTCTATTCACAAAGGACTGATTTCCTTCTAGAACTGATTTCAGTTTAGAATGCTCATTCTCCATTTTTTGTTTCCTCTCTAGGTGATCAAATTATCAAAATTACCCTTTATATTGAAAGTTAAGAAAAAATTGAAGGAAACAATCGCTAGCAATTCCATGTTCAGATGGTAATCATTTTTCAAATTCAAAAATTGGGTAAGATTTAGATATCTCTGTTATTATCCATCGACATACCACAAATCCTAACAATAAATATCACATTAATTTAAGAAGAACAAATTTGGTGGACTCTTTGTTTGTTACATAACGGGGTCCAGTGTGCTTGTCAAATGTCTTATCAGATAAGCACATTGCATAATCGCACGAGCAAACATATAGTTCAAACATCGCGTTCAGCAAAAAAACATTATATGAAATCATTTAAAAAAAAAAAAACATTATAATACAGATAAAATTGTTTCTCAAGAAAACACGTGTAACCCAATCCTATAGGTATTTCTTGAGGTCAGTGAGAACAAAAGCTACAAGAAGAGGCTACAGATTTTCCGCAATTCGGTTAACTGCTTCCAAATTATTCTCTTAAAAAATCATTAAAATTAAATAAAAGTTAATTAACTAGACTCAAAAGTCAACTTTAATTGTGATTATGAAATAGTAGTAGCAGTTGTATGCATTCAAATTAATTCAATGAGTGAACATTAGGTTTTCAAATTCAAGGGACTTTGCTTTTCTTGGCAATGGAGAAAAGTGCTCATTTTCCATATTTCCCACCCAAAGTTGTGAAGTGAACATTCATATATAGCTTTCTTGTCATATATGCAACAGAAAAGCCTTAGGGGTAGTGCATTCCAAGTTTTCTCATTGACAAGTATATATCGGCCCAACGTTTCAGCTTACGTGAACCTGTCTCATCATAATATGCTCTTGGAAATTAGTAAGACAGCAATTAACGTTGTCCAAGTCTAAAGGGTTTGGTCACTGCACATGCAGTAGAAGCCGGCCAACATACAAAAATAGGTTTTGACGTAACCTTAGAAACAACGATACTTAATTTCCATGCTTCACTATTTTGTTTCCTTGTCAATGACAAAAGGACTTGGTCACTCAAACCACAAGTAACAAAACGATATTAATATAACTAGCTAACAGAAGAATGTTAATTATTAAATCGAAATTTAAGTACCCTAATACTCCATTATTTGCCTTTATATCGGAATAATTGAATCCTATATAAACACCCTACTTTCACTGTTTACACCCTCATGTATCCCCTCGTATATCATAGAAGCTAATAGCAAGGAACTTAATTTGTGGTGATTATCAACTTGGAAAAGGCCATAATGGATTATGAGAATGAAAGGGGCAAGTTCTTGGATAAAGTTCTTGCAAGGAATTCTTCAGTGGGATGCTCTTCTCATGTGTGTTACTATAGAAGTGGTGAAGGGGTTCCATTCAAATGGGAAATGCAGCCAGGGATAGCAAAAGAGCCACCTAAGGAAGAGATGCTTCCTCCACTTAGTCCACCACCTGCAATTCTCAGCTTGGGGCTTCCCAAGCCATGCATTGAGGAGCCTAAGCCTTCAACACGGTCAAGGCTTAAATTTTGGAAGAAAAGCACCAAAAGTAGAGAGAGCAAGAAACTCCAAGAATGTGCTAATGATGATGTCGATGTCTTTGATATATTTACAAGATTTGATCAGTGCAGCTCTGATTCTGAATCCATGGCGTCGCCGCGGGATTCGAGTTTTTCTTCTTCATCATTTTTCTCATTCGTGAAGGGTCGTCCTTCATTGCAGTCAACGAGCTCAGAAAGTCCTACCAGAGAAATATATAGATGGCCCTTGAGTTGTATTCCTATGCACATTCCCAGAATTCTGCATGTTCCTATTTTAAGGCGAGATTGATATAATATTATAGTCAGTATATGTAGTTCTGTATTTAGATTTATGTTAATGCCATGCGTGTAAGAGCTCCACTGTCTTTAAGAATTATTCAATGGATTTTAGTATCTAATTCATATATAATTCGCATAAAACCCCATTGAATAGCACAAAGAGGCATATTTAGTTGGCACAATAATATTTAAAAACAAAAAATATTTTGACTAAGAGATTGAAGGCATAAAATTAGAATTACCAACTGATGCAAGATTTGACAGTGTTATGCAGCAAGAAAATGGATTGCAGAAATTATAGAAAATGCCAGTGAAGTAATTCAATCATCAAAAACAAAGTGCTCAAAGATAAGAGTTATGTTATTTTTATAATAGGAGTTTAACTGAACTCATTTAAATTTTTATACCATTTTAATTGTGTCACTTCAACTAGTGTAATTAACAAAATGTGATAATTAGTAGTGTTGTAAAAGAGATTTCTTTTAAAGCAATAAGGCATGATGCACCTAAGTCTGATTATGGGTCTGCCTTAAAAATCCATTGAAAAAACTAAACCGTTTCCTTTCTCACATCTTAAGTAAATCGAGAATGATTGTAAAAATAAAGTAGGTTTCTTAGATATTTTTTATATTTATATGATATATCATACCACATGAAAATAGTGAAATATGAATAACATATGTACAAATAAATTATTTTTAATTTTATTTGAGAAAATAAAATAAATTATATTTTAATTCAACAAAATATAAAAATTACGTATATTTACTACATTAATATAATTTGACATATCCATGTGACATTATTGNAAAATTAGGTATATTTGCTACATTAATATAATTTGACATATCCATGTGACATTATTGAATCCCCAAAAAATAAAATAATAAACTAAAATATCTATGTAGAGTTGGTTGAATTCTTCAATAACTTCAACTCCTTTCATTCATGAATTGCATCTTTGGGAGTAGAAATAGAAATATGTTCAAAGTTAATCAAAAGAAACTTTAGAAAATGCATGAGTAAGCTTTGTTTTTTCCTTCTTTTTTTTGGCCATGTAGAATAGGCCATGCTCAATCTCATCTTCTATCACATTTTTATTCCCCGTATATCTTTTAATCAAAATTGATCCACAGCGATTACTTATTTCTCTTGTGTTTCGTCAATTCAGTAATTATTGACCATTATATTCCAATCCTACATGTCAGTAATTGTTGAACAATTCACAAAAATCTGGATAGTTTCGGTTATATGTCATTTAAAAAATGCACAAAAATGACAAGTTGTGACGCTCTCCATAAAACTCTACTGTTCTCACCTAAACTACATTCTTTTTCTTTTCATGAATGACTAGCAATCATGTTAAGTTTGATTGTAGTTCTCATGACATAGACACAATCACGAAATTTTTTTTCAAGCAGTTCGAAGGGTACAAATGACACTAATTAATTATAACTTTATAAGATCACACTAATTACAATGATATTACACCATAAGCGGGCCTGTTAACATAAATTAGGACAGGCAAGATCAGTTACATAAGCTAACATTTTGCTGTCCAAGTATGTCACTACAGAGCCAACTTGATTACTCATGCCAAAATAATCATATTAAAATGTCCTCAGCTTTGTTAGTTACATACTGCCTGTAAATCAAAAAGAAACACGATCATATTCATAAAGAATGCACCATTAACATGACACATTGATAAGCAAGTCGCAACAAAGCTACTGCAGTATGAGAAATAGTGCCAACAACAATTTTACCTTATCTGGTACTAGAAAGCTACTAATTACCAGTGTGATTATATTTGGTGATAAAGTTTCAACTTTCATATTGCACACATGATTCAGATAATCAACATTTCATATAAGGAGAACAAAAATATTAAGTCGATACTGATAGATATATATATATATATATATATCCTTACTACACATTATTCTCGTTGAGACCCTAATCACTTCACAAGAGTCTTCATTATCAACCAACAAGGCAAATGATGAGATATCTAGAGAATCTAATTATATGAAATTAGCTTGGTTTCTAAATTCACGATACAGAATTCCAACCATAAAAAGGAAACACACACACACACACACGTGTATAGATGGATAGATAGATAGACAGATAAAGAAAATATTCATATATGGATAAATACACACCTCAGCCGGGATGATAGATTCCCTGTAAAATCAGATAAGCAATTCAGTTTACTGCATCTCTACGTAAGTAGACAGTACTTAACACATAAAGCATACTGAAACTACCTTGGCCTCTCAGACTTTGCAAGATGTTTAGACATTATGGATGCCTGCAATATAACCCATTCCCATTATTCCACAAGGCCATACCTTTTGTTTTGAAAAAGTCACACAGTCATACCTAAGTATGCAATACATTTCCATCTCAACACACTGACAATAAGAAAAAATACTGCCTTGAGGCCAGATTTGACAGTAGACAATTGGAGAGCATGATTGAGAAAAGGCCCACTTGACTTAATTAAAAGAGAAAACCTTTTGAATGGAGATACACATTTATTATTTATAGATTGAATTTAGAGACAATTTTTTTGCTGAAAAAAAAACCATGACTCAGGACAAAAGTAATAAAAGCTTCTACTTATTGTCACTCAGGGTCTCAACACAGATACAGAGTTGCTTGAACACAGACAAAAGCAATACTGCAACCGTCAGCCATAACATTGAATTGAAAAGCACGTTGGAGTATCTGATCAGAAAACCTCATTCAATTTAGTTAGTGTAAATAAAAGATCCAAGATAGCATTGCCAATTTCTTTTCTTTTCTCTTAATTCATTTCTGGACAAGTAAATGCCCTGCATCTAATCTGTGATTGCAAAAGCATGAAAGGTTACCTGCTCCTGTATAATGCTTCTTGCCTCAACAAGTTGAGCTTCAAGCTCAAGTTCCCTCTCAGTTGCTTCTGAGGTAACTTCTGCTCCTTTCTGAGCATCTTGCAATTGAACCATGCGCTCCTTCATATTTGAAAGCATTAACACCAAACAAGAAGTGACAAACAATTTCATATTTGAAAATACTACAAGCTAACAAGCGATCATGAAAAATACATACCTTTATGGAAGTCATCTTATTTCGAAGACTTTCTTCTATTTTATCTCTGGCCATGTGAAAAGGAAGGTCAAATACATCCTGTATTTACTAAACTCATTAGTTTTATACAGTAGTTTGTCATTGAGAAAGAAGTATTTGAAGATAAAAAGCCTCCATACCGTCTTCCCAACCAATGGAGAATGTGAAGGATCACTTTCAACTCTTTCATTGGCAGTGAGAGATTGCTTCGAATGCCCATTTGGAGCATTTAAGAAATCACGCATATCCATCTGTAGTAGTACACTAGCAAATCTCAGAATCATTGCCATTCATACAGAATAACAGCTATGAAAATATCAGGAGAAAGGAAAAATAAAACCAAAGAAAAGATTCTAAAACAGATTGCATGAATTCAAACACTAAAACAAACTGATTAAGTATGTGGAAATATAAAATAATTGATAAAAAAAAATTAATTTTTTAATAAGGCTATTACTATTAGTCAGCCAAGCAGGCGGCCACCATGTCAACTATTATAAAATTAAAAAATTACTATTATTATTCAACAGTTTAGCTCAAGGTAATAGCAGTCAGCCAAGCAAAAGCAAAAGTATTCACATTTGAGAGTGGTGACATCTTGCTACTTATGATGGGCAAGATTTAAGAGAACAATCCACGTTAATCTTGTCATCTAAAAGGAACCTGCTTTAGAGGGAGGAACAAAACTGAATAATGGCCTTTACATAGAGGAAAATTACTGACCTAGGTGAGAGAATCAACAGAATTGGTGAAGAAAAAGAAAATGGCACTTGAAACCTTTAATACCATTAAATTAACTAATTACTCATTAACCCTTACTAGTGACCATGACCCATACACGTTTCCAATACCCAAACACTCATTTCCCAAAACACATCCAACTTTTCAAATTGGCGACTGTATGTCAGAAATCAGTCCATAATCACAGAATTTCAAAGAAACACAGACACAGAAAAATTCATACACGAGGAAAAAGAGAGTTCCTCTCAATCAAAATTAGAGGCTATGTGAAAGATCAATAGAACAGCATAGACTGAATCATAGCAAGAAGCAAAGTTGGTGGAGGAACCAAAATCACTTCATAAGGAGATTCAATGAAGCATGGATAGAAAAAGGCCTTGGTTCCCCTCTTTTATTAATTGTCTCAAAGCATAAACTTCCGAAAATAACATCAATTAATGGTCAAGGGCTTACCTGCATTGATCTCAACAGTGCTCTTAAATCAGCATTCTCTGCCACCAGTTCTTGATTTTTTGCCTCATAAGTATCCACCTTTCAATATTATAAAGAAAAAGTAAAAGATGACCAGTGTCCAGAATACAGAACAGATTAAATGATTGAGTCAAAGCATATCAAGTTGCGTACAATCTTTTTGTAAAAATCATTATCAGCCTTCTTCCCATTCCATGTTCCACGTTGCCGTCCTTCTTTCTGTTTACACACAGTATAAGTACCCAACTACCCATAAATGAATGAAACTGAGAATCTGCCAAGCAAATTGAAACTACTTGGATAGTTGATACCTGAAGCAAATTCATTATCTCCATGCCTGATCTAGATTCCTTTTTCTTCTCCATCAACACTTGGTTTAGCCTCTCCTGCAAGTAAAATGTATAACCCCTTGATTTCCACATCTCAATTCTAGTTCACTCATGTAATTGTTCAAATATGTAAGAACTATCACCTAAAGATCCTTCTTCTTAGAACAAGAATTAAAGAGCAAGAAACCTACCTGCAACTTTATGTATTCCTTTTCCTTCTTCTTCATCTCATGTATTTGTTGAGTCCTTACTTGCTTTAGTACCGTAAAAATATTTATGTTGACAAGAGTCAGAATTTGCCCATTTTCAATCATTGATTACCAAGCAAGTTGCAGCGAGAAACACTTTTAGATCCAGTTTCTAACCTGATTTCCAATAACCATTCTTTGATATTCATCTCGCTCCTGTTGTAGCTTCTCAATTTGAGCCTTCAGAGCTGCTGTGTTTTTAGCTTCCTAAAGAGGAAGAACTTTCAGGCAAATTAACAAAACACTAAAAGAATCTAGTAGCATTACTTTGTAAAAAATGCAATTCTTGAATGTTTGCATAACTGATACATCTTGACTTTTCCTTTATGTGATATAATATGCTTTGCATTTGCTATTATATGATTTTTAAATATCTTACCGTTCTAGTAATTGTTGCTATCTCCCTGTCTTTGGCTTGAAGTTGTCCTTCAAGCCTCTCAACTTTGGCTTCCAATCTTGATATGTCGGATAATAGTCTTTGACATTAAAAACATAATAAAGATAAAAGAGTCTAGTCAGATATTTATGACGACTTGTGATTAACATAATGGATAGTACTCCTGAAACTTGACTTCCAAAATAAATGTGGACCAGCATAAGCATACTACACTATCTGCACCAATATGCAAGAAACTATAGCACTTAAAACCATATTACATGAAATAAATACACATATAAGGGGAATACATTCCTATAAATGAAGAGTATGAAGTTAAAAGCCACATATCTCAAGTTACTTTCAAGAATATGATGCATTAACGCAAAACAGTAAAACCAATTAAAAGTTGATTCATTATGAACCAGAGAGAATGTCTAGGAAAATCATTTGAGTTACATATATACAATAGGAAGCCACTATTACTAGTATATAAGCTACAATGGAATAGAAGCGCAAGTGAAGAACTCAAGCACCTTCGACGCAGAATTAGTAAATACAAAGAGGTATAGTGAACATTTACCGTTGTCTTTGTTCATTAGCAGACTCTCTAAACTCAACATCACGCTGTCTTTGCTGAAGCAAGAAGTATATGCAATTGCAAGTCCGTGCAATGGAAACCTAACAAAAAGTAGAGCCATATATGTTTAAAAAAAAAAATCATCTTCTCTACAAAAACAATCCACTTAATTGAAGATCAATTCTCACCGGGTCATTTGCAAAAAGATCCAGAGAAGCCGGAAATCCAAATGTAACAAGTGATTGGTTCAAATACTTGGCACAGTGCTCCAAATTGCCCGCATCGGCAAATGTGTACTCCCTGAAGAAAGAGGAGAAGGGGAAAACGGACCTCAATACATGTATATCAACACAGTTACTTGGAAATTAAAAAATGTGAGCTTTTTGAGCAAAACCCAAAACCCTATGGATCAAAGAGTGCAAACGCAAATGTAAACTAAATTTAGCCTCTGGGTACTTGAAACACAGAAACCCAATGAATTGAAGGGTTAACTCACCCGATTGTGAAGGCAGACTGAGGAGATGGCTGCGAGAAAACAGAACAAGAGAGGAGAAGTTAAAGATAAACGGAAAGAGAAGGAAGAAGATGAATAATAGGGTTTATGGGAATTTTACCCTAAGATCGAAGTCTCCATCAGTCGCTGGCATTGTTGATGAGAGCTTCTTCAAGCTTCAGAAAAAGGCAGGTGATTACTAAGCAAGCAATGTGTAATGTGGGAGGCTCTGTGTGCCCCTGGAGGTAGATCTAAGCGGTGGCGATATTTGAAATAAAAAATTAAAATCTTCAAGGGGGAATAAAATTTCAAGTTATGGTTATCGGCAATTTAATAATCTGCTGTAGTCGGAGCTCTAACACTAATTTACAACTTCCAATGATAGGTGTACAACTGGATGAAAATGTATGACTTTTGACTTAATTTGGGACCGCCTAGACGTGGTGCTTTCCAATTCGTCATCAAATATGTGAAGATATCCATTGATCGCATTTTGCCGGGGATTATGGCGCCAGGTCCCATGAGTTAGCACGCAGGACTAGAAATCTTCTGACAACTATGGGGATAATTATTAGTTCTTTGTTGGGGTTTAAGCTAAGAATAGGAAGGCAATCATTTATTTTTATAGGAAATATAGGTTGTGTTTAATTTTGTTTTTATTTTTTATTTTTAAAAATCATATTTAAAAGTTGTTCTACAAAATAAAAGTATAAAAAAATTTATTTGATAATTATCATTGTATCATTAATAAAAATAATATATTCTCTGCCTTTTATTTGTTTTGGAAACAAAAACTGCTCTTTTTTATTTTTATTTTCTTGTTTTAAGAATAATATTTTAAAAATAAGTTTTCAAAATATATAAACAAAAATAATCCTATCAAACAAATTTTTTTATTTTATCTTTTTTTAAAAAAGAATAATTTTTAAAATTTGAAATCAAACACACCCATATACTTTTCCGTTTTGGAATTTTTACTTCGTAATTAAATTTTTTTTTAGAGAAAAGACAATAATGACATTGATAAGCTCTAATAATATGTTAGAGATGACACCACTTTTTTTTTTTTTTTTATCAAGGCATCTAAAAATAATACGGTGAGGACTAAGCTACTATCCTCTTGTGCTATTTCCTTATGTTACCACTCCCCATTTATATATAGGACCCAATGAAAGTTACAATTGATTTTGTTGTCATAGCTAATATCTCGAAAAAATAGATTACTAAATATGTGACAGGACACATAATTCTTTATAAAATACAAGAACGACTCGATATAAGAAAACTTGTTAGGAAATAACTTTTTCAAGTTTACTTTTTGACACGTTTTCTTATATCGTGACGTTTTTACATTTTATAAGGAACTATGTGTTCTGATACATACTGAGTGACTCAATTTTTTAAAATCTTCATAATAACACCAAAATCACATTGTAAATCTCACTAAGTCCTACTCAATTGAGGGAAATGTAGCATAAGGAAATAACATAAAAGGTGATAGCATAATGCTCACCAAATAACACGAAATAATAATTTTTTTAATACAATTAAACTCAAATTCTGTCTATTATTTTAGATTTGACCCACACTGCATGCCTTGATTTTCAAGATCTTCATAAAGATACCAAATTTATGACGTCAGTCCCGCTAAGACCCATTCAATAAGGGGTAGTATAGCGTTATCTTATTTGAAGGAGAGATACCTTAACAATCACATTCACCCAAACCTCACACGTTAAGTTGTTACAACTAATTAAGGAGTAAGTGGCCAGCATGATGTATACCAAAAAAAAAAAAAAGACACAAATAGATTGAAAAGCTAGATTGAAGGCTCTAAATGTCATCAAGAACAACACCAAGCTCCAAGAAGTCAACTATAACATTCTCAATATCTTCCCATACAACCTAACAATCTCCTCAATTGCCACATTCACTCATATCCGCTGCTAGCGTGCTAGAATAGGGGCCTCTCGTTCTCATAAATGGCCATGCCTCCATAAGCGTGGGAGAATATAAGACAACACACTGACAGAGAGGTTATATTAAGGAACTAGCCTTCATGGTCACAAACCATCATTCCCATGTCATTTATACCCTCTTGGGAAAAAAAACAAAACAACCGCATCGACACTAACCTTAAATGTGCATCTAGCCGGTAGAAGCCACTTCTCCCTTAAATTCCCTTGAGTACCATGAAAAGATGGCCTAAAATTAACTTTTTGTTAGCATCGTGACGATGCCTAATTTGAGATAGGAAGATTTGGCTAGATCTGAAATGCAGGTTGGGTTGAGGTCGAACTAAGGGACTAGGTTGGCAGGTCAAATCAGGGTTGAGAACTGAATCTGCACAATAAGCCCAAATAAGCTAAGGGCTAAGTTAGGCGTATCTAGACTTCGAATGTCAAGTTAAGTCGATTTCGAGTATATGGAGTAATAAATGAGTAGAAATTCAAAAGAAGTTACTACTTGTAAAGAGGATAGTATTTATATAAGCGTTGAAGATAGTTTAGTAATTTAGGTGATTGGGCTAAAATAAGCCAAAGAGTTTTGGGCCTTTAGTGATGAGTGTGGAAACATTCTTATAATTATAACAACATGATTTTCCAGTTGTTATAATCTCTATTGGAAACCTAATATGTTTCCTATGCACTCTATAATTTTATTCATGCCAAATGAACCACAAGCCATTCAAATTCACGTGTAGGCAGCGCAAACAAAATCTCACCAAATCAATTCCAACAGAGGAAGAGACACCTTCCGAATTAGATCCACACAGCCGTAGATCTCATTGGCAAATGAGCAATCTAATAAAAATGTTGTAACACTCAGTTTCCAACTAAATTAATCTTTATAGGTAAGATATCATAATGCAGCACTGCCACAAAAATATTTTCCCAGTTCAGCTTTTAAAACTCGGACACAAACAGATATGAGATTTGCAAGATACGCCAGCTAATTTTTAATTTTTAACTTTTTCCCTCACAGATTCTTTCAATTCAAGCAACAAACTTAAATAGTATTGTGCCATGTAGATAGATCAGATCACATCTGAGTGCATTATTATTATTTGCACCAGCTAAGATAGATAGCCTCTACAAAACGGACAAAACTAAAAACTATAATAACTAGCATTTGACCTTTTCTGATTTTTATTTTCAATTCAAGCAACAAACTCACATATATCATGCATTATTTGCATGATCCAAGATCGATGGCATGTAGAAAAGGGACAAAATAAAAAGTGGCATTGAAAACATCTTTACCATGATGCGAATTAGGCACGTTTTTTCTTTATCATCTTTTCTACTTTTTTTGCCTTTACGAAACTACAATTTTAGCGAGAGAAGGAGTGGAAAAGAAAACATAACTGATATAATAATAAGATTAAGTTGAGAATTTAATCATATAAATATAGATGAAAAAAAGTAATATCGGTCATTAATACAGAGTAGCTAGAAAGAAGGAAGGAAGAAAAACTATACCAAAGAATATATAATGCATGTAAATTTCAACTAGATATTATATAAACACACCTCTGCTGTCGTTGCAGTTTGGTTTAAAACAAATCACGAGAGATCTTCTGGTTGGCAATTAGACACCAAGTCTGATAAATGATAATATGAGAGCCAGTAATACACCACTCGTTTGAGGACAATAAATAAACCCAAACGTATCACTAGTCACAACGATGCATTTCTTCACCAAATAAAAGCATCTTCAATGTGGGTTAATGCAATGTTTTCTTGAGGTTTTCCTTATGGTCAGTTGATGTTGTCAAAGTATTAATTGCAAAAAATACTATAAACAGAGTTTGGGTAGTTTTCTAAGCAATTGTAATTAGGTTTAGAGACCAAAAATTGGCTTTAAAACCATGTTTGGAGTGAAGGAAACCACCACTTCACTTGTAAATAGGTCGCTGGTAGTAGTTGAAAAGATAACAGGTAGAAATCACGTTCATGCAAGCCCCTTTCTATTTTTGCTGCCCAACCAAATTTTTGGCTCCCATTTTTATATATTAATGCTTTTGTCGGTTCACCTTCACTTTTGTTCTTTGGTGGGTACTTGAGGGACACGTGCTTAAATGCATTTTCATTATTTCTAGTTTTTTAACTAATCCAATTTTAAAATTAGAGTATTTTAGATACTGATTTCTTAGCAAATATTTTCTCACGTCCATACAGTGACCAGCGATTATTGACGTGGTATGATAATATGGTGTCACAACATCGCCATCCTATATCATAAACTTCTTCCATGTTTGCACTATCCATTAAGATGAGTAACTAACAACCATTAAAAGAAATGGAGAAATCGTTTAGTAAAAAAAAAAAAAAAAGAAATGGAGAAAGGATTATATTACTTCAATTTTAAAACCACATGAGCAATAGTGGTTTTCTTCAATTTGAGAGACCTAAATAATGTTTAAGTACATAAAATGGATTTAGTATTAAAACGAACTCAACTTTCAAAAAGGTATGTATATGTAGATTTTAAAATAGAAAAAGCGTTCCTGTAGTTCCGATATTCAAAATTTTTACTTTTTTCAAATAATATTTTATATTCTATTTAATTTTGAAAAATCAATAATAAGATTTGAAATTTTTTCTTTTCTTTTTTATAAAAGAGCACAAAGCACTATGAAATGGGAAGAGGATTATGAAGGGCATTAAATTAAACCCCTAACAATCCTAAGAGTTTAGTTTGGTGATAAGGATGCAATAGGTTCATTTAAGCTAGCCAAGGTTCAAAGGTCAGCACCTAAGAAAATGTTTCCCTTAAATGCACTAAGCCGATATAGGAGGTGTAGGAGGTGCACTCTTAAGATTGCTTGGAGAGAGACTTAGTCTCGGTGCGCGAAAGTTAACCCGAGAATACTCTTACTGTTAAAACAAAAACAAAAAAATTAAACCTCTAACATCAAACAAGTTGATTTTTTTCTTTTTTTGTCAAACCCTACCACAACTCATCACATTTGGTCCCAATAAAACTAGAACACAACATTGCCATAATACCATACTTAGGAGTGTAAGCCAAACCGGCTAAACCGACCAAATCGAACAGAACCGGAGGAAACCAAACCAAACCGAGAGGGTCAGTTCAGTTTTTAGTTTATGTAGCTGAAAAAACAAATGGGTCGTCGGTTCTCGGTTTTCATAAAGAAAAATCAAGGTTGAACTGAACCAAATTGAAATGCACAATACGGTCTTTAACTCTCTCCCATGTTCTAAAATCAAAAATCCCTAACTCTCCCGGAGTTCCTTCACTCTCGGTCTCAGTGGCTACTGGCAACAGTGACTTACGATGGGCAAACACCATGGTGGAGAAAGAAAATCATAAGCTGGTGTTGATCTGATTGGAGGGAGGCCCTCTAAAATTATCATTCATTCGATGTTCAAGAACCCATATAACGAATCCAATGAATACGAAGGAGCAAGCAACTATTGCCCAGAGATCCCATGTCAATGGCTTTAAGAAGGCCCACACATTTTTCTTCCTACTGTCTATTACTGGAACAACCATTGTTACACCTGATTCTATGTAGGGCAGTATGAAATCCATGCACTTGGATTTGTTTGCAATAATCGTTGTGTCTTCCACAACCAAATCAAACTTCTGTCCATCCAAAATATTTTCTATGAATATGAATTAGAGAAATTTCTAACACATTTTCTTGGGTTTTATTTAATTGATAAAAACAAAGAGTGCAGGACAGGGGAGAAGACAGAGAGAGAATCAACTTGGCTTACCCCAAAATAGACTTGGTTGATCAATTCATTGTATGTTCCAGCACTCTCACCATTAGGCTTTGTGAATGGGATGAATTCGTATGGTATGACATAAGGTAATATTTCGAGCACTTCCTTAAAGACATCGATGTAGAACCCAGTTCCATCACGTCTTACCTTCACAAATTCATCATAACCACCACCCTTCACTGGAACTCCTATTCTCAACTTCTTCTCATTTGTAGGAGTTTCCCAACCCTTTGGAACAAAGTGACTATCCCTTGCCCATATAATGGATCCTAGATTGTTTTTCAAAGCAAAATATGTGTTTGTGAAAGGGAGCTAATAAAGTAATTCCAAAGTTAATGTTGGCTTTTACTCTTTCCTTGCAAAAACCGACCAAACCGGACCGGTTTGGTTCGGTTTTACTCTAATAAATTTGAAAAATTAAACCGAACTGAACCGATATGGTTTGGTAAGTTTAGAGTGTAAACTGGATTGAACCGAACCGATTACACCCCTAACCATACCAAATGCTCAATCATTAAGAATTATCTTAAAAAGACAAATACTTCAATTCTTCTATCGGGAAAAAAATGATGTCATTAAATATATAAGTCATCATAAATCCTAGCGATGATAACTTTGGTAACAACTCTTCCCCTGCTTTCTTCTTGCTGTTGTTTCCTTCTCCAACAGTAGTCTATTTTGAATTGAATTGATCAAGAAAGGGCGAAGACGACGCCTTTTATAAATAGTAGGCTGTTTGCGCCGGGATTGACCTTTCTTCATGAAAGTTGCAGTTGCAATCCATTAAATTTCTTTGTTTCCTTTTTACCAAGCAAGGCCATTTCTTTGACCATTACTTGTCCACTTATAATTTGCGCTAATATTTGCAAAATGGGAGTGGGTGGAACTCAAAAGTTCAAACGCGTGCAATGGCTTTAAGATTTGCTTATTCTTTTTCTGATTTTAAATATTAAACTATATATTGTCAATGACACCTTAATGAATAAGCTGAGAATAGTCTATTTTAAAAATCTTCCATTCAAGCTTCTATTGAAAATGAAGTGCGAGGAAATTTATTAAAAGAGATTAATATCTTTTCTTATGCTGCTAAAATTCACGGATTTAACTTTAATTTATTGATAGTGGAAAAGACATACAAATATTAAATCGTATGTGATATGAAAAATTTGTTAAAAATCTTTAATATGAATAAAATTTTTTAGTTACTTTAGTAATGTGATAAGATATATTTTTTTAATTGAAGATAGTGTATAAAATTTTATATATATTATAGTGGAATAAACTTAAACTAAAAAATCTTATGAATAGAAAAAGGAAACTGCTGATGACCGTTGACATTGTTTATATTGAATGTATTGATTATTAACTTTTTGATAACTGTAGAATTATATATCGTAGTTAAGATGACCAGGTCATGCATGATTTCAAGTTGCCATCATCCCATAATCACTTATATTTTCTTTAGTGCATGTACATGATGGACCGCAAGAAAATAGTCAAATAACATTTTTTCTTGTTTTACAAGAGCATGATATACATTATAAAATTATCCTGGCTTGTTATGTACTAGCTAGCAACAAATGTTATTATGCATGTGAAAATTTGTTCTTATGGCCTTGTCTTTGTCACCGGATACAATACTTTTGTGGACTTATATATACAAAAACCAAACAAATTATTGTCATTTAGTCCTTACACTAAACTAATAAAAATATGACATTTTAAGTTTTTTTTTTATTTATTTTTTTGTGCTAAAAAAAATGACTACTAGTTGACACTTGTGAATGTGATACATCACAAAATCTTGACTTAGTCATCAAAATGTCCGATTGCAATTACTTGCCTACCTTTTTTTTTTTTTTTTTTTTTTTTTTTTT